>JAQFZW010001288.1:0-29571 GCA_034687055.1 Heteromurus nitidus
ACTCTTGAGCCTTCCTGGAAACAGGTTATTCCATCCATGGAGTACTCTCCATCTAGCCATGCACCGAGTTGACAGTTATGCGTACTGTCTTCGTACAACTTTTCCGGCTTTTTGTGGAACACTCCTTCCTCTGGATTTGCCTGGTTGAATTTTGTTTCATTGAATTGTGTACCTGGAGTAGGAAGGTGATTTGTGCCGTAGAAGAATTGAGAGATTGAACTCAATCCTTGGCTCACAGAGTTTCCTAAATGGCGAAGCATATTAATTGGGGAAAGGCCAAAATTGGATGACGCCCCGGAAGTGGTCTTCTTTTCAAATTCAGCACTTCGGGCAAACCTATGTCTGAAGTTCGTTTCTGGAATGACATCATTTTTGCACAAATGCTCTTCTTTCGTAATTGTGTTGTTCAACACCTCGACTGGCAGTAATCCAGGCAAATGTACTGAAATCGGGATGAAAAGTGTTTCCTTCTCAACTTCTTCAACTTTGTCTCCAAAAAATTCCTTCAAGTAGCAAATGCCGAATTTGTTCGTCTCTGGTGTTCGTTGGCTGAAAGGGGATTCGCTGGATATATCAGAAGCCACGATTGTCTTTAGGAAGACTTTCTTGTCTTGAAGAAAGGCGACGTGAAGGATGTTCAGTTCCGGTTGATTTTCAGGTGACTCATGTTCCATGTAAAGTTTTCCTTCAAATTCCATCGAGAATGAATTGTAGAAGGACTGAATGACGAAGATTAGCTCATCAGAGCTAATTGAAAGTGATTGAAATTGACTCGTCAACTCCTTCAGGAAAAGGATAAAATTGTCCCGTGTGAAGTGCTCTTGTAGAATATTTTCCTTTTCTTTCAAAAAATTTGGCTTCGGTCCAATGTCACATAGATTGAAGGCCAGCTGGTCGGAAGTGACGTTTGGTTTACATTCCAGAAAATCAAAATTCCCGCCAAGATAAACTTTATTACCTCCCCTCAGGCCGGACAGGAATTCAGCAATGTTTGATTGCTCGCGTTGAAATTTGGCTACAATGTCTTCTCCATTCTGGCTCAAGAATTCATTTAAGGATTCCCCAAGAATGTTGAAATTATCGGAAGAGAATTTTTGTGGGAAAGGTGTGAAGTCATTGTGATTCTTGGATTGTGCGAAAGAAGTTTTCTCCGTGGACGTCAAGTAAATTGAAGCCAGCTTCGCCATTTCTTCTGACATTGTTCCATTGACTCTTGTCGGATTCTCTTCAGTGTCCTTGATGTTGTTTCCAGATCTGAATTCGTGCAGCGTGTTCACGCTCTCTGGACCCATCATGACTATATTCAGCATACTCTCAAAATTTGAAAGAGAGTTCCAGTCAGCCCTTCTGAGTTCATTTGATGGCAAAACCGAGCCTGCATACCTTTCACTTCTGGGCATTGAATTTGCAATCATTGCGTTACCGATGGGAGCATATAGAGGATGCTTCTTGTCCTTCATTACGTTCTTCATAAAAAATTTAACCGATGGGCTTAACACACGCATCATCATTTGCAATTTCTCAGGATCACTTGCCAGCTCATAATATTGTTGGGTTGGTAATTCCTCCATTCGCTGTCGTCCATATTTGTCTCTACTTGTGAAACCATCCATATGTTCCACCCATGACGCCTCATACTTCCAATCGGCCTTCAAGGGCTTCCAGAAATCATTCCTCCATCGAGGTCCAAGAACTTTGTCTAGATGTCTGCTCCAAGCTTTCTCTGCAAGCTGTCCGGTGTCCGTGAGTCGATTGTATGCTTCCTTAATTCCCGCGATTGCAGAAACTCCTGCAATAAATCCATCGAACAAACCATTCCAAGTACCCGGACTGGTCCAGTCCCATTTTAATGGATTCCAGCTACCTGAAGCAGTTCCGGCGCCTAGATATGCTCCTACTATGCCGCCGATTACGGCTGCTATTAGCATTTGTTTGGACAATGCGGAAAGGGCTACTGGTAAAGTTGCTGCAAAAACAGCTCCAATAAGGGCATTCTTCCACGTTCCAATTGAGCTGAAATCCCACTTCAGAGGATTCCATGTGCCATTTGCGGATGCTGCTCCTAAATATGCACCTACGATTCCTAAGATTACCATAGTTATGGCTAAAACGACGAATTCACCGTCTGGGTCGACAGTGGAGATGGGTGAGTTTCCTCCATATATATATGGACTGTGGTATTGCGCTTTGGGGTCAGGTTGATAAAATCTCCCTATTTTTGGGTCGTATAATCTCGCATGGAAGTTGTAAATGCCAATCTCTTCGTCATATTCTTGTCCCGTGAACCTGTATGAAATATGCCCTTCTTCTGTTCCGAATTTGCGTAGAGTGTCTCCGTAAGGCAAGTAGTCGTAACCCGCAACCACTTTTCCATTTTGCGTTACTAGGCGAACCGAACCCGCATGATCTGCAAAAATGCTGAAGAATTTGCCGTTACGAATGAAGCCAAGCAAACCAATTGGGCTGTACAAGTACGTAGTTTCAATTGACTCCTTTCCTTTTTCTGTATATTTTGTCCTGGTGTCCATTAAAACGTCGCCTTTCTCGTCTCGAAGGTATTCGACGTCTGAAATGAGTGTTCGCTCGGCACTAAATACCCTTTTTTGTATTCGTTCCCCTTGGGCATCGTACTTGAAGGTGATGATCCGTCCATCTGTTAATTCTATGGTTAGCGGTCGATTTGTAACTGGGTGGTATTTGATTTTGGAAATATTTTGATGTGTTGCTTTGTTCACGTTGCCTTGGGAGTCGTGATTTATTTGATATAAAGAGGTTTGTAGGAATAAGTCGGTAATTTTTACTGATTTCACCTTATTGGTGTTTTCCTCGTATTCTAAGTGATATCTGTTCAGCCCATTGTGGAATACTACGCGGTTTCCACTGGCGTCAATTTTTGATGACTCGAAGTCAAATGCATGGTTGCCGATTTGACAATTGAAATGTGTTTGAAGCACTTCGACAATTTCCTTTAATTTCTCTCCGAAGGAGCCCATGTGGTCCACGAATTGTGGATTTAAAATGTCGACCATTTCTCCAGAAAGATAGTTCTTCTTTTCCAGCATACCATAAAAGAGTACTGCTGACCGCCTCGCCCTGTTTTTGAAGGCATTAGCTGTTGGATAATCAGCATACCCTAACCACTCAACGACTTTCTCCTTGAAATCTGCTATACTGATTCTCTCCATGTTCTTTATTATTCTGGTGAACTGCATTTTAAGGATTGGTTCTGTGAATTGAGTTGTATTTGGAATCTCGGCGCTAATTCCTTGTAAATCCCTGTAAAGTTCGGCTAAGCGGAACATACGTGCGATGCCTTCTTTTGCAATGTGACTGAATTTGTCTTGCCTATTTTCAGATTCCACCATTATATATTGATTTCCTTGTAAAGTGTCCCAGATAGCCTCAGATTCCGAGAGGGTTTCAATACTTTGAATTTCCTTCATAAATGTGTCGATCATGAGTGGCCCCTTACATGCACTTTCCCAGTCGATATATTTGGCTTTGGTTAGCTCTAGATGGTTCCCGTACGCATATTGATGTCCGTAAAGCGCCGAAGGTGGCATGTAGTTGGCAACCATATTAATCAATTGTATCCCGCTTGGCCCGGCGCATACTATTGGAAGTAAGTCCAGGTCTGGAAGTGTCAACGGTCTGATTGGAATGGCCGCGGAATCCGTAAAATTCAATCTTTTTAGGGATGCAAGACATTTTCTCATTGTTGGGTCTGAGTTGTATCTTTGAGTTGGAATTCGGAACCAATCCTTCTGTTCTTGATCTAATTCATTTAGTTTTGCCCAGGTAGCACTGAATTCGGTTGTTGTGATAACACCGTCTCCAGCACCAAGTTGTCCATATCCTTTCTCAGTGAAGCGTATGCTTTCAACAAGTTTGTTGTCGGCAATTCCCGTCAAATGCCCTGGCGAGTCATACTCGAAGTTTCTTCTGATTTCGTGGTTAGTTCCGTGTTCAATGATTTCTAAGGCAACTTGTCCAGATGGAAAGTGAGCAAATTTTGCGTATGAAATTGCTCCTCTCCTTGATTTGATCTCTGTCATGCGTCCAAGTTTGTTGTGATTTTGTAAAATGTTCACGGTTTCTCCGTTGCTTGGATACAAAATCTCTGACACCTTGTCCCCTTTATAGATTTTTCGTAAACTCTTTTGCTTTCTGTTTCGCTGTAAATTGTTCCAAGTTTTCATAACAACTTTTTCCTGGGAATTGAACGTTATAAGTTCCTCGTGCACAGGTGAATCCTGTCGACTTGTCGCTCCAACTTTATCTCCAGTGTCGTAGGTCATGAAAAGTTTGGCATTTGCCCTCATTTCTGGATCGGAGTGTGTCTCTGAGTATATTACCCTTTGGTATATTTTGTGTCCCGCGATTTCCGTACCGTTTTGAAAGCTCTTTAGTTTTTGAATTGGAACTGAGTTGGGGAGAAATCCTATTTCAATGGGCTTTGACTTCCCTGCGTTCATCATAAAGACGACGTTTTCAGCTGTCATTTTCAGGGTTGTGGGAGTACATGAATTTGATGTTGCCAAGAGAATCGTAGATGTATTCTTTGAAACCTGTGTCAGGTGTACTTTTCTTGGTTAGTTGTCCCACATCATTGTACTCAAAAATTGAGCCTAATTTTCTTTGCCAATGTAATTCCGTTACGGAGAAACCACTGTCGCTTTTAGGCCAAGGTGAGGTGCGGCCAAATGTATTCATTTTTTCATGGTATGATGGAGGCAGAATCTTGAGCACCCGACCATTGTTATCGTATTGAAACGTTGTGAGGATGTGATTGTAACCGGCTACCTTGATGTAATAAGCTATTTCATTTTGCGAGTCGTCCAAAATGGAAACCTCCACGTTACCATTCGGTTTATGCGTAACCTTCTCCAGGAAGCCTTGTTTAGTTGGGAAAATATTCGACATGAATGGAATACCTGACTTACTGGAATATTCTTTGTGGTAAGGTCCTTTCACAGAGAAATCCTTTCCGGGCAAACCTTCCAACTTTGGAGAGCGGAGTAGATGATTTTCAAAAACTGTTCTGGAATAAGGGAATCCCTGGTCGCTTGGATTCAAGGTCCGTGCAAGGCCTTGTACTTCACCCTCATCCGAAATTTGATCGGGACCTTCTTTAAGTGAATGCCGATTTGATACAAAATTCTTGTAGTAGAAGAGCAATGGTTGTGACATGGCACTGCGTCCGGTGCGTGTCACTCGCGATGTTTTAGTTTTTAATACCTCTCTCCCGACTTTGTCGTAAACCTTTTCTGTCAGTAGGGCTGCATTATGGGACTCCAGTTGGACACTTTGAGTGGGCTGCCCCCACGCGTTGAAATATTCTACAACGACTTGTGGATTGTTTAGGATCATCAGGTCCCATATTTCTACTGGGCCGGAAAATTGAATTGAGAATTTCTCCCACGGGGTGTTTAGTTTTCCAGGAAATCCTTGATCAATGAGAAGGACTCCGTCAATCCATACCCAAAATCGATTACTCTCGACAAACAAAATTAGTTCTCCCGAAAATGGCAGGTTTGTTATATCAGTCAAATGTGCGCCGGAAAGTGTTGCAGAATTTTCGGTGGATCGCTTCAATGTAATAAATGGTTTGTCTACATCTTTAATAGCCACGGAATATGTAGATCCAATACAGTGCAATGTAAAGGAGATACGAATTGCTGATGAATATGGATTAAATAGCTTTTCTGGCTGCGCCACCAAACAAGCAAATGAGCTGCCAACATGGATAACTTTGTGTCTGGAAAAATTGAATTCGGATATTAATTTCTCGTCAAATACCCAATTTGTGAGGATCGAATACTCGTCAAAGTGTTCATATGAACTGGATTCGGAGCGAAACACAAGTTCATTCTTCATTCGATTGTTCTCATATGGAGATGCCCGTATAGGTTCAGGATAAACGTGGCCAGATTTGCTTCCCGAAATTAGTTCCTCCAGGATTCCCTCTTCGTCAGTACTTGCAATTTTGGCGTTGTGCTTGTTGTAAATTTGTCTAAGAATGGAGCCATTCGGTTGGATGATTTCGGATATCATTGTCGTCTTTTCGTTGTACACGTTAACGTTCAAGTCAAAATTAATTGGAAAAATTCGTGCATGGTCCACATCTATTCCAATCTCAGTGGCACCAGGGTTCCCAACGACGAAATTAAGTTTAAACTGCGCACCTTGAGGGTTGGATTCTGTTTTTGTGTACCTCGTGTCATGATGTTGCAACTCGTACACGTTATTTCGCACTTTGTACATGTCAATTATGACCTCAACATAAATCCAATTTTTGAATTTACGTTTCATTTGTCCGAAAAACGAGGCGAGGTTAACTCCTTCTTGTAGCTTCACGTCGACTTTCACATATTCTACTGGCCCTCCGTATGTGTAATTTGGTTCGGCTATCCCTTGCCTCAGCCAGCATGACGCAAGGAACACCTCAGAATTTTGCAATTTTGGAACGAGTGTTGTACGCAGTTGATGATTTGGTAGAAGTCGCAGAAAACTTTTACCCGTAAGAGATATTCCACCATGAATGACGTTCTTGACTGGGAAAGTCCAATCGTCGGCGGCTTCATAGGTTTCAAATCCAATGTATGAGACCATTTGATCAGTGTTGTGGAAGGGCGAAATATTTGCCAGTTCATACTGGCCACTTACATCAAAGAGTTTCATCGAATCTGGTTCTTCTTCCTCCTCCTCAGGCCCCTCGGACAAGTCAATTGTTCTTGATTCAATAATTTCGCCATCTGCATTTGCCCAGTTCTGGACAATTTTACTCTTTTTCGGGTTGTCAATTGGAATGACAGATATTTCTTCATAGTATCCTGAATAACTGCTATTTCCGGTTGGGACCAGTCTTACATTGTTTTCGAGGCTAAAAGTTTTCGAATTTATTTTAAATCCATTTTCGTAACGTCTTGTTCGAATTTCCTCACCAGCCTGTACTTCAGATTTGTCCACCACGAGGAAAGGTTGAAATTGGACAAGGGAGTTGACTCGATGTGCGATAAGCGTCATGTCGAGCGGGAATGCTCCTGGATCGTTGTTGCGCTCGATGGTGTAGAGCATTTTCGAATTACTAATGTGAAGTAAGTCTACATCGGAGTTTAGTGTAATTAAATCCCCCAAACCTTCAGATCTGAGAGGCACGATCTTCGCTGATGACAACTGGTCTTCTTGATACGCAATATATACAGGATAGCCAATAGCCACAGTTCCATTTTCGGTAACTCTAAAATTCGCCAATGCCAAATCCCCGTGACGACCTCCTGTTTCAGGGTTTTGCCTAAAAAGTTGGACAAACCTTTCCTTTGTTTCTTCGCTATAGATTTGCTCCACGAGAAAATCATTTCCCAATTTGTGCTCAAATGTGTTGCTCTTTGACAGATGTGTTTTTGTCCATCCATTGCCATTCATAAGGACATTGCTGGTATTTGTTTTCCCGTTGTACATGTCAAGCTCGAATTGAACCAAGGGCTGTATTTCAAAGAGAACCACGTCCCTGAATGATTCAGGTGCTGTGTTAAAATTCTCGATTGTATCTCTGAGAAATTCAGGATACCTATTTAAGCATTCCCTATTTTCCTTGCAACCTTCCTTAAAATCGTCATAAATTTTTCCATCAATGTGGATTAACTGAGCCTTGTATTTATCATTGATAATTTCGTATCCAAAGAGAAATGTATTTTCCATTTGTGTATCTTCCATATAAGAAAGGTTAATATCTTCCTGATGCACAGTATAGACCTCCCTTTTCCAAATGTCAAGGTTGTCATTTAAAAGAATGAAATGAACTCTAGAAGTTACGATTCCTTCTGACCATTCAATTGTTGGGAGCATAATCATGTTTTTTGCCATTTGAAGACCTACGATCTTCCACTGATCAAGAAAGCTATTTGTGATGTCTTCGTGCATGTCGAACGAATTTATAAATTGATCCTCGTTGCTTGGGATTGTTGCCATGGTGTTACTCTCGGAGTAGTTTGTTCCATTCCATTTAATCAGAAACAATTCTGACCCAGAATATCCTAAAATGATTTTTCCGTGGACAGCCAATCTTTTAATTGACTTCTTCAAGAGGACTGCTTGCTTCCGATACACCTCCTCAGTGTCGTCAGTTTTGGGTTCGTAAATCGTAACTTGATTTGGTGTTGGTGAAATGGCCACAAGCTTGTCTGAATATCGGAATATAGCATGTTGTTCAAATAAAGCGGTGTCCGCTATTTTCCATTCTTTGGTGTTCTTGTTGCGGGTATAAATAATCAGTTTCTTGTCGGATTCAGTCACTTCGAATATGCATACCATGTTGGGGTATGTTAGCAATGCAAAATGTTTTAGCATTCGATTTGGAATTACGACTGGATTAAATTTTGCGACTAAAGATCTCATTGCGTTTGTGTAAATCTTGAGCACTACACCGCTTAAGTTGATGTCGTAAGCGATTGCAGTGAAGTCGTCGCTCTCGCTAAGTTGCATTTTGGCCACTGTGTCTATCCTGGCTGGAGCGATGTCCAATTTAGGAACTTGCAAATTCTTGTAGGAATATCTTAGAGAAAAATCTGAATCTCGTTTGAATTCTGTAAGGTAGTGCGATCCATTTAGTCTTTCATATGAACAAAGGAAAATTTTTTCCACTGCGCCGTTAATATCCTGATGAATGCCTCTGAGAAGCCGAGTTTTTCCCAATTGTTCATAGTCAAACCTGATATTTTGCAAAAAGTTTCCCGTCTCGAAGGTGTAGCCGGACACAAAATACATTGACTGGAGAAATATGGGAAATTCAATGTTCCCCTGGAAATCTTGATAACTTTGAATGGGATATTCTTCGCGTTCTTTCTTGTGTAGGTGCAGATCAAGCCTGTTTCTGTTTCCGAGATCAAAAATGGACTTGAGCTGGATGGCAGCTGTGTATGTTTGATGCGACCCAGCAATTTTCGCTAATTCGATTTTGTATTCATAGAAAAGTTTGTATTTGTTACCTTTCTTTACTTCGCGGGAGACAATGTACCAAGTACTGACGTGGCTTTGGAGGTTGTCAACAGTTCTTCCAGGACCTCGCCACGCTGGCCAGTGAAGGCTTGTTTGAAATGCATCACCAACATATTCTGGATATTGGGATCGGCCGTAGATTGCTTTCATCTTGTCAGATTCAACAGTCCATTGTTCAGTGCTAATGTTGTAGGATATTTCGACGTCTGGCATTTGCTTGAGCTCAAAATGTTTAACATTTGCTCCGGTTGCTGTAGACTTTGGTTTAAGTTGTTCCATATTTGTTGAACCAAGCATGATGTAATAATCAAAATCTTCCGGGAAAATGGACTGCTTTTGGTCAACAGTTATGAAGTCTTGGGGAATGTTCAGATACCACCCATTTCCAACTATGCCATTGGCAGTTGTCTGTGAGCTGGAGTACGTTAGCGACATCAAGAGCTGAAGGTTTCTGCTTACCGACCAATTCACAAGTGGGATGTTGACAGAGGCTTGAGTTGTCGCGAGGTCAACTGTTTTCTTCAAAATGGGGTGCGTTTCCCATTGTTCTAACCATCGTAAATTTTCTTTCTGGAAGTTTCTGGCGACCTTCGTGGTGTTATAACTTCGGTGTGCAGAATTAACAAAGACTTTGGAGCCATACTCCACAGGTGGAGACCTTGGGCTGGTCTTCATTTTGAAGCAGAAATGCACTAAAATATTTAATATTTAAAAGATACACTAAACTTTGTCGTTGGTTCTTTCAAGCACAAAATATTGTTTTCTGGTTCTTCGTTGAAGATTGTTGAAGCTATTGCACGAACATTTATATACAATCGAAATTATTGCACGAACATTTATATACAATCGAAATTATTGCACAAAATACCTAATTCCTCATTGCCGACATCTTTGATCTTACTTTGCTCACTTTTACTATTGAAAGTTTTAATATGGTATGCTGTTTTGCCGAGTTGTATTTGATGTTTAGGAATTCGCAAATGAGGTAGAAACTTAATTTCGTAGGGATTAACAAGTCATTGCGGCAGCTCTTGTGAAACAATTTAGTATGACGAAAACGACCTACCAATAATCCTAGATTAGGGAAATAGTAAGATATTTAGCCCCAATAAACTCGAAGTAAAAGCGACCGCTGTGTACACGAAACAAATATTAACAATACAATAATCGTCGCCGTAGTGAGAAAATAATAAATCCAATACGAGTTTTACTATGTCGAAGGTTTGTGTGGGGTATATTAACCACATTAATTGTTTTGTAAACTTATGGATCTCGTAGGTTGTAGGAATTGGTTAATTTTATATTTGGGAAACGACATGTCTTAAGCTCATGGATTTAAAATTTTCAGAAGTGCCAAATTAATGGTATTGTTATTTGGACACCAAATGGCAAGCGAACTCTCCGGCTTAACCTTGCGCCAACTTCTGACACATTAACATTCACAGAAAACAAAGTAGATGAATTCATATTATGCATGACGAATTGCAATAATTACGTTGTTTGCAGCGGTGAAACATGACAAGAGCTTTGTGGAAAGGACTAATCCCACTTGAGCACTAAATCCACTTAATAAAAGAAGTAAGTTGGTAAGTACTGCGAAACCGATATCTGGTACATCGTAAACATTGCCGCATTTATATATTGCACACATTATAATTATTCGGCTCATAAACCATTTACTCAGCGTAGAGAAACTCAGTCATCTACCAGTTGCCAAAATGAAACTTGTGCCATTTCTGGCCAATATTTGTATGTTGGTCCATAATGTTGCTACGGCCAGAGTATATTATCAATTGAGCGGCAGGTAAACGTCACTTCTAAAATTTATTCAGAGTGAACAACAAATAGAATAAAAGCAACCAATTTGTCATTTTTCAGGGACATTGCTCCCCAAGAAGCCGGAACAGCAGGTAAAAAAACTTTTTGAGAAAAGTCAGTAACAGTTGCTTAATGGTCAGTTAACTTTATTTAGATCAATCGGACCCATTCGTGAAATTTCATGATTTCAAAGGGAATTGTTTTAAAACAGATCCCGTTATGAATAATCAATATCCAACTTGGAATTGCGATTTTGAATATGACGGTGGAAGTTCGGTACGTTAACAACGTAAATAATACTGTTTTTATCCATTTTTGGCGGTACATTTCACATAATACCACCATTTTTCGTAGCTGCTAATGATAGAAGCATGGGACCATGACGAAAAGGGAAAAGCCGATGTAAGTGCTCCTAATTTTTCCACGTTTCTTTATTACAAAATTAATTATTACTTCTTGGGTGACATATAGGAATTAGGGAAGGCCTATGTATTTTCGAACACGATAAAAGAGTTGGGCACGTACTGTGTACCACTATACATTTACAAAAACGGCAAGACGGACACCTACATGGGCAAGATTTGTATTTTGACGAAAGAACGCAGAACGCGTCATCTTTGTGGCAAATGCTGACAACAAAACATCAATTCGGACAGAAACTCGTGTCAAACTAATGGTTTATTTAAACGTAGAATAAGGTTCCATGACACATGTCCAATCTTTAAACTACGTGTGCCGGGACGGCTCCTAACACCATATTAAATACTACTTACATCGCTTGATTCAAAATTGGAAGAAAGATCAACATGTTTTAAGTATAATGGGTTTTCTGGATAAATTCTATGTGCAAGTTGAAAATTAAAACTTAAACAACAACGCATTCCAATTTTACGGAATATAGTATTGCACTAAATCCAATCCGATTCCATCTTATTTTTCATTTACAGGACTAGATTTTCTTGTTCTTAAAGTTCCGTTGCGTAATGAAGCATACATATATCCTGTAGAATATTCGTATTTTCAGCGATACCTTACCGTCGCTAAATTGTTCTTATGAATGCTATACTTCAATTCAACTTTGTCAGTTAATTGCAATCTCTCTTCAGGCATTAAATTGGGTTTCTCCGGGTTAAGTGGATAATCTACATAATTGGTTACTTTTGAATAGTTTGAGGAAATGTGCAAGGGGTGAAAACTTAAATTCACACTCAAAAAATCGTTTTTCTCATTTAAACCGCCCCAACCATGTTACTACAATCCATGAAATAAATTTAATGATTCCTCACAATTAGACATTATACCCACGAATATGGGCACATATTGTGTATACTTGCTATACTAAATCGCGCATGTGCATACGGTGAATATGTAAGAATGTAAGTATGAAATATGAAAGTATGGTGAAAAGTAAATTATAACTGATAATTAACGTTAACTTTGCACCTCGTTAATCACCTGCCCCAGAATTTGCGAAGGTTATAACCAGAGCTATCAAATGCATCTCGTAATTACCTTTCGAATGTATTAAGGAGATCAGACGTCAATCTTCATAAAATCATGATCATCGTCAATCATAAACTATAACCAGTAATATCCGTACATTCATTGAAAGTCTCAATGTGCCCAGTAAGGGGCCATAATTTAATGACGTCACTTCAAAATCCACTTTTTTGGGACCCCCCACCCCCCCTACGTCACTTCCTTATACATTATAGGATAGGCATTACAGGATAGGACCGTCACTTCAACTCGAGACCCCCCCTACCCCCCTTCGACGTGACGTCATTAAATTATGGCCCCTAATCGAGATGACGGGGTGGTTCAGCAGAAAGTTACCAAGAAATCAATCAGATTATATATAAAATTTATTGCCTTGAACTTTCAATTACCAGGTAAGTACCCAATTTGACACCAAAGTTTAAGCCCCTAAATCCAACGTAGTATATTCTTCTGTAGTAATGATATCCGGTCTCTGACATAATTATCCCCAAATTTCACTTCCCAATAATAGTTGTTATCAATCCAATTCCCAGAGTGGAGGGAAGAAATACACATTAACTCATAGTTATGTGCCAACCATGGGGGATCACGAGCCACCGGATATTTTCCGTTCTTATGCCTGTAATTCGGATCGAAATCAAAATGTGCAACGGGTAATTCGGTAACCAAACCTCCCATGGTCATTTTCGGCCATGTTCTCGTTATGTTTCACAAATAATTAATATTCATCTTTGACGGTGCAGCCAACCGCAACACCATCGTTTCCAGCGAAGTTACCACTACTATGGCACAGATTCTGGACGTCGTACAACTTTAGCGTACAACGTTCCTCCCTCACAATTATGCGTATACTTGGATCGAGTGACCCTTTCAAGGTAACATATTTGCCTGTACTTCTTCATATTAATTTTGGTCTCGCCCGTTTAGCGTTTCCATCGCGTTTTTGATTTCGTACGCGACTCTCATCATACGATAACTATTTCATATTGCAGTGAAATTTCTGCATGATTTCGCAACCAATCTTTCTATTACGAGTTTGAAACTTTCTCCCTCATGTTTTTTGACGCCTCGTTGACATTTGTGTATTTGTGTAATTTCCAATACAGTGTACATCCTCGACATATTTCTTAATTTGGAGTCATGGTATTCGTATTGTGGAAACCAAATTGCTGCTGTTTCCAGGGTTTTCAATCTGAGCAAGCATAAGTAACCAAGACAATGCTGCAACATTTTTCTTGAGTCCGTCCATTGTTTCATTAAGTTTACGTATGTCGACCGCATACTCTTACTCACGTTCTTGAATCGCATGGATGAAGCAATTTTGGACTGCCTGCAACTCAATCTTGTACGACTTAATTTGGTCGAAGAGGCAAATAATACTCCGCGTGCCATTTCCCGGAGGTTGGGTTGTACGTATTGTGGGGTACGGCGAAACCGGATTTTCCGTTGGTGCCTTTTCGTCACATTCGTCAGGATCGTCTTCATTCAAAATGAGACGTTATATCACACATTGTCGTTCGCATATTTTCCACGATTTCCATACAAGAACTCCGAACATTGTATGCTCTTTGACTTCTGCTGCTTCTCAGGGATCGGTAATCAATGATTACTTAATCATAATCCAAGTAATCTGATTGTTGATTACTTTAATCAGTAATCAATAATCTACGTATGCGAAATTAATTATCATTAATCAATAATCATTAATCCACGTATTTCCATATTTGCTGACTAATCAATAATCAACTAATCCACACCCACTCTTATGAAATAATCAGATTATTTTAATCAAGCGTTGATTATTTCGTCCACATGAAACACGAAAAGTCTCATTATACAATGTTATGGAGATATATATTTGTGCGTAGGAGTTTCGTTGAGCGTGTTCATGCAGAATGTTATGCCACGAGCAAGCAAATTGACTTGCTCGTGCGACACCGCGAACGTTTATTCCATACGAAATGTTACATTTTGCACGTTGATTCTTTTCAATTTCTAAAAATTACATGTGATGTTGATGTTTAAAAGTCTTTATAAACAATTTTAGCAAAGGATAAGTATTGCATTTCATTTTCTATAATATAAATTTCATGATTACTTTTGAAATCTGAATCCTTCCAGTAGAAGGTAGTGTGTGTTTGAATTGATCTTTGACTACGGAGGAGAGTCATAGGTTAAGTATAAATAAAATAATCAACTAATAATCTGATTAATTCGTTGATTAAATCAATAATCAATTAATCACGTTAGGAGTGAATGGAGTACTTAATCAATAATCAATTAATCTACGTCGATGATTATAATCAATAATCAATATCAGATTAGTTTGGTGCACCGCCTGGTAATCATTAATCAATAATCAAACATCTGATTTTCGTTGATTACCGATCCCTGCTGCTTCTGCATAAATCGTGGTATATAAGTAAATAAGTTTTATTACTTAGCAAATACGTAGTTCACGGATTTTACTTCATTATTAAATGGCATAATATTTAAAACCGTTGTGAAATTAAGTATCTCAACTCCGCATGAATAAAGGTGAGCGTAAATCAATTCATCTCGTAAGTCATAAGAAAATCATAAGCATCTTATGGTCTTGCAAATCCAAATATACAGGTATTAATATATTTCCCACGCTCAGAAAGTTTAAACTTCGCTTAAAATTTAAGCTTAAAATTTTTTACGCCAAGAAGGACGATAATATTGCAATGTTTTAACTTCAACCTGAGCTTGAAGTATGTTTATAGCAAGGATTATTATGGGCATTTTAATAATTTGTAAACAAGGGCCTTGTACTTGATTTCCATCCTTGTTGATTTTGAATTGCAGCATAAATGTTGTTTGACTTTGAGGTATTGTATTTTTTACTACAGATCACTTAAACCGAAAGTAATTTGCAGATTATTTTTATCATTGCGGAACTTCTCATTTAAACTCATAAAACTGCGCCAAACCATCATCCATTTTATAACCGGAGATTTAGAGATCACTGGAGATTTAGAGATCACTGGAGATCATATAATACAGCAAATAAGTTGTAACCAAATTTTTAGCTCAACACTGGGACTTCTCTTTAGAACAGAGTGCAACTCAAATTTACAAAGTCGGCAACATCGAAAAATTTCTCTGGGGTTCCAAAATAGCCACAAATTGATGGTCTAGCAGTCATCTGAATTCGGCAATAATGCAAAATTTCAGTATTTTTGAATGTAATGCATCAATGGTCAATAAATGAATGAAAAGGTCACTGCGAAATTCAGCTACCAGAGTCTGAAAATTATTGGATGAGTCTCTGCCATCCAACAAGGGGTGTCGATTGTCAAATAACATTAATTTTGCGTACAAATGCGTAACAAAATATGTTGCATCTCTAAATATTGCAATACACTTTTTCTATTTGAAATATTTTTTTGCACTGCATTACGAGCGATTTCATCGAGTAATGTCCGAAGATTGGCATTATGTATGTACAAAAGATGAGGGGCTTCATGAAAGTTGTTCAAAATTAAAATGACTTGGCTTTCCGTAAAAACTTATGCTTTATTAGGAGAAACCTTAATCAAATAAAAAATCATCCGCACAAATTTTCCCATTTTCATTCTCTTGCTCATGTAATCAGACATTCATAAAATACGCGATCATGTTATATATGAAATTACTCGTCAGCGATATTATCCGACACCTGCACCGGTATCCGTTTGTGAAAGCCTTGATTCCCCAAAGTCGAAATGAATGGCGAATATGTTCGCTTGTATTTGAATCATTCTGCTATCCTCTCAGGGATCAAACTAGTCATGGTCACGACATGTTCCTGATTTTAACATGCTTCCAATGTGTTTATTGACAACTGAAATTGATCCTGCATAAAGCTTTCCAGAATATATATAGAGATGTAGGGGTTGTGATATGCCATTGAGATTGGGACGTCGGCATTTTTTTGACATTTTTTAAAAGGTGACAAAAAAGTGTCATGTCTATTTTTTGTCATGTCAAAATGTCATCGACAAATGTGACAGAAATTTGAAAATGCCAACGAAAATATAACGTTGGTTGAAGAAGTACACCTTATCAAGAAGTGAGGAGAATGTAAGCAATATTTTCTACTGGAATTTAAACCTGTTAAGTTGAGTGTTATTGGGTACAAAATGTCGCTAGCATGGAAAATACTGTGAAATGCAGTTGACAAAAGGGGCATTTGTCAATTACATAAACCACATTTGTCACAATGTCACAAATTTTTCTTAGCTCACATTTTTATGACTTGTCACTTTTTAAAAGTGACAAATTGACATTTTGTCATGTCATTGACATAAGATTGAATGACATGACAAATCCACATCTCTAATTGCATACCTCATATGTTTGCTTACAATGTTCTATAAATTCGGGGAAACAGCATGCAATTTGGTTTGATGTGTGATTTAAAACTAAATCAGCGGATCCTTCCTCCAGGGACCTCGAAATATGCTCCAGTTGTGAAAAGCTCCGGGACATGGTTCTGTTTTCATTGAAGACATACCACATACGCATGCCTCTTAGTTTAATCTCTCGAATGACACCAACAGTTCTCAATTTGTGGATATGTAATATGTATAAATTAAACTAAAACTTAGAAAACAAGAAATTTTGCTTTATATTATTTTAATATGCCCTTTCTCATTTAAATGAAGTGAAGTAGAGATTCCATTTATCATTTACAAAGTTGTTCTCTCCATTTATTTAAATGTACTCCAATACAATTGCTTGAAAAATCCTAACCGATTGTAAACAATGGAAAAGCAGATAACATTTGGGCGGGGGTCAGAAAAATGTTTTTGAGGCCTCCCACTGGACTTTTTGGGTTCCGGATTATCCCGGACTTCATTCAGCTCTGGATAATTCTGGGGCACGGAGTTACACCGTTTAATTGTCAGCTAAATTAACTCGAGGAATTAAAAAGGGGCCGCACACACAATACAAGCACAAAATGTATTAAGCATGCCCAGATTTCTTGTGTTGCCATTTGTGAACACCCTATCATCTTTTCACTGTGCTCTCACAGAGTTCCACTATGCATTACTATCGGGCGCTTATTGAGCGCTTATTAAACAGCTCTTAAGATTAATAACTCTCGATAAACATTGCTGGACAACCGAATCTGGCTTATCTGACTTATCAGTAAATTTGCAAGCTAAATATTTGAAAAATAACGCAATGTGGTGCGGTAACTTTTATCACAACTAATTTGCATAATTTGTAGACTGTAAATTCTAATCCATTTTGCGATCATTTTCAAAGGAAAGTGGAATTCAAGAGTTCCATAGCGCTCGTTATGATCAATATGATTGATAAGTTTCAATCTATTGATCTGCGAGTTATGTTCAAATCAATATGTAATGCATTGCATTACATTGCATTGCATTGCAATGTGCATAAATCTGAAATGCATATGTTTACGAAAAATGTACAAACCAGGTGGATATACACATTGAGGTTTGAATGACAATGCTGCATAATATATGAGGACATTGAATCTCCATGATGAAACAATTTGGTAATCGGCGATGTCATCGTAATATATAACAGTTTGCCATTCATCACGATAACCTTTACACATGGGAACATTTTGAATCCTAGTAGAGGTAACAAATTGCTTTGTTTGGTAAGTTTAGTGACATCTCGAGAACATTAGATTCAATTCAAGGAACTAGTTTACTAGAATACAGAACAAGATTTACGGCTTCACCTTTATTACATCAACAGTAGAAAGCTGTTGATATTCGTCGTGCGTAATTTTGTATGAATAGGTGACATGCAAATGTAAAATTTAGCTAACAAATAATAAATCAAATATCTAAACTTTTGATTTTGCAAAACGGTGGATTTTATTACAAAATTTATTTCATTTCAAGGATACACTCTCAAAGATACAAGATGTGTGAACGAATATTCAGGTTATTGATTTTTTCGTGAAATAATTATTGTTTCAATTGTCGAGTTGCTGATTTTAGACCGACATTTACTGATGAAATTATACTTAAAATGAACTCAACAAAATTGATTTTTTATCGATGTTACAAAATTCTTCTTGCAGAACTGAGGATACATGTGTCAGAATATATTGAAAATTTATTATTTTGAAATTTCAATTACAAGGTAAGTACCCAAATTGCCACTCAAGCTTAAGCTTCCAAAATCTACGTGTAATCTCCTGTAGGGATGATATAGATATATCCGGTCTCTGACATAATTATCCCCAAATTTCACTTGCCAATAATAGTTGTTATCAATCCAATTCCCAGAGTCGAGGGAAGAAATACACATTAATTCAGAGCTACTAAGTGCCACCCTTGGGGGATCAGCAGCCCCCAGGTAGTTTCCGTTCTTGTACCTAATTCGGTAACCATACCTCCCATGGTTATCATTGGCCATGTTCTCGTTTTGTTTCACAAATGACCAATCTACATCTTTGTCGGAGCACCCAAGCCCAACACCATCGTTTCCAGCGAAGTTACCACCACTATGGCACAGATTCCGGCCGTCGTACAACTTTAGCGTACAACGTTCCTCCCACACAATTATGCGTATACTTGGATCGAGTGACCCTTTCAAGGCAACCAAATTTGCCAGTACTTCCTCATATTTATGTTGGTCTGGACCGTTTAGAGTTTCCATCGCATTTTTGATTTCGTACGCGACGCTCATCATATGATAAGGATTCCGGATGTAGCTTTTAAGAGTCCTTAATGCTAAATATCTATGTTCATTCCAGCGAATATTTTTGACGAAGTGCAGAACTGCTGCGAAATTTCTGCATGATTTCGCAACCAAGCTTTCTATTACGAGTTTGAAACTTTCTCCCTCATCACTCACCGTGGTTGGATTGCCAAAATCTAGCAAACCTCGCCAGTTCCCGTTTATGATGTTTTCTGACGCCTTTTTGACATACTTTTTGGTTGTAAGTTTAACATGAGCCATCGTTTCTCTGAATGTTGCATCGCATGCGTCTATTTGACAGAATTTGGTTTGCGAATCGAGGAAATATTTATTGAAAACAAGTATGTTTCCACGATTTGCATGATCCTTATCGACAATTAATTCATAAAGTTTCTGGTATACACTAGTTACTTGAGTTATATTTGGTAAACGGAATCCAAATGAAAGAATATTTGTGTAATTTCCAATACTGTATACATCCTCGACATATTTCTTTAATTTGGAGTCGTCGTATTCGTATTGTGGAAACCAAATTGCTGCTGTTTCAGGGTTTTCAATTTGAGCAAGCATAAGTAACCAAGACGATGCTGCAACACTTTTCTTGAGGTCATCCATTGTTTCATTAAGTTTACGAATGTCGGCCGCATACTCTTGCTCACGTTCTTGAATCGCATGGATGAAGCAGTTTTGTACTTCCTGCAACTCAATCTTGTACGACTTAATTTGGTCGAAGAGGCAAATAATGCACTCCATGCCATTTCCCGGAGGTTGGGTTGTACGAATTGTGGGGAACGGCGAAACCGGATTTTCCGTTGGTGTCTCTTCGTCACATTTGTCAGGATCGTCTTCATTCAAAATGAGACATATTTGGTATATTATATCACACATTGTCGTTCGCATATTTTCCACGATATCCATACAAGAGCTCCGAACATTGTATGCTCTTTGACTTCTGCATAAATCGTTATTTCGTCGATCAGAGGAAGCAAAACGTGGGCTCAAAACCTCCCCACTGACATAGTCAAGGGCGTAGTTCACAACGTCCTGTAAGCCGGTAAGAATTTCTAGTGTGACATCGCATTCTTCCTGCTGCGCGCGATAGGTGTTAAATCTTGCTACTCGTGATTTTGGGCACATGTAACAATTTTCTTCCGAATTACGCAGATTATTCCAACTTGATTCACATTGATGACGTGGTGGCGTTACGACATCTTCGGATATCCTAATTACTCCATTTCTTGGCACTTGAACATACAATATATAACATTATTTCTAAGGTCCAATGAGCTATGAAAATATTGAGTACTTTACCTTCTATGACTTCCTTTTCCTTTCCAAATGGGAAACTTAGAGAAAATATAATCACAACAGCTGTGACAACAACTAGACCAAATACGGCCGTAACATATTTCGCCATGTTTGCTCCAATTTACTCAATCGCCATTGAAAAGGGAAAGTTCAGTTTAAACACTATTTCTCATTTGTTTTTAACAAGTCAATTTATATCGTGGTCGTATCATTGCTGAAAATTAATTCGGTCAAACTTTTTCCCACGATGTGTTAATACGTAGTATGCGAAATGCAAATAGTTATTAACTCTAAATGCGACATAATTCCCTCGCTAATCCTGAACGCCCGACAAAAGGCGAAAATCCTGAGATTATGTCATTAAAAGATTTAGTGTGAGTTTGAGACAAATGATGATGAAAATGACTATTTAAGTTACGAAGGATTGTCATGTTCATATTCAGTATTTTGAGTATACCTCGATTGGATTGACCTACTTTGAGAAGCAGCAACAAATCGAAATATGTTTAATTTTTGTGTGGCGTGTGGGATTTATTCCATTTTTCTTACAATAATAACACACGTTAGCTGCCAAGTTGAAATCGGTGACGACTGTACATACAGTCGTGAATGTAAAGGGTATCCTTTGTCAATGGAGTGTTCCAATGGAATATGCTGGTGTAAAGTGGGCTATATACCACTCCCTCCAGCAGATTTCGTGGACTTGGAATGTTTACCACTTTTGAACCAAATTGGAAGCATGTGCTTACACGTAACTCAATGTCAGCAAGGAACACCGGGTAGACTAAGTGACTGCTTAGTTTCTCCATCAAATACTTCGCGGAAGGAATGTCAATGTATTGAAACAGCTGTGAACGAGCCTGGCTTCCACGTTTGTAGAACTAGAGCGACCATGCTTGGCCAAGCATGCGAAGTGAATGCCCAATGTCGAGCAAATCTTGGCAATGAATCCCTTTGCACATCCAACATGTGCCAATGCAATTTGGCCACATCTCTAGAGAGCATTGACCGAAAGAAGTGTCTTCCGTATCTGACCAAAATCGGAGAAAATTGTGCACAACTGGAACAATGTCGAGATGGAGTTCCGGGTATTTTAAGTCACTGTGCTAGGTCAGTTCAGTTTCCTCTTCCTGGTGAATTGGTGTGCGCTTGTATAGATACAGCGGTAAATCAGCCTGGGGAACACATCTGTTATCCTAAAAGAGAACTTGTTGGTGACCTATGTGTGGTTGATGCACAGTGCTGGACGAGCCTCAGCCCTCTTTCACAATGTTCTGGGGGCCTGTGCAGCTGCGTTGATGGTGTATCGACGCCAAGCCTAAACCTTCAAAAATGCCTTCCAATTTTGAATGAACTGGAGGAAATATGTAGAGAACCACATCAATGTCGTTTGGGGATGCCTGGTAACTTCAGCGACTGCTTAGAGTTTCCCTTCAATCCAATTTATTCCAGTTGCCAATGCTCGTCAAACGCTGTAAATGAACCTGGAGAGCATATATGTCTCCTGAAGGCGATGTTTATAGGTGATAATTGTGTCCGAAATGCACAATGTAAAGCTAATTTGGGGGAACTGAGTTTTTGTCAATCATCGGGCGTTTGCACTTGTTTCTCTCCGCCATCTTCAGTTCCAAACAATGCCAACGACGAATGTCTTCCAATTCAGAATGATATCGGTGGTCTTTGTGAGGAGTCCCAGCAGTGTAGAATTGGGGTTCCAGGGAATTTCAGTGACTGCTTCCGGGAGGACGATGGACGTATGTGCAACTGCACAGTTGAAGGTATTCGTGATCCTGACAATCATACAAATCACTACTGCTTCGAGAAAGCTACTGTCGTCGGAGATTCATGTAAAATCAACGCTCAATGCGAAGCAAATCTCGGAAGAGAAAGTGTATGCAATGGGAAAAATTGTGAGTGCAAGCCCGGCTATCTTCCACGCACTGGGGGTAGTTTTTGCATTCCAGGGCCACTCCCGATTGGGTCACAATGTCAGGATACATACCAATGCATGGGAGTTCCCGATATAACATCTGAATGCTCACCAAGCGACAAAATTTGTCTCTGCAAGAGGGGCTACGTGGCCAGCCTCAGCAGATTAACATGCCTTCCAACAATTGGCAAACTCGGGGATGAATGCGAGGAGAAGCAACAATGTCAACTTGGAGCTCCAGGGATACACAGTGACTGCCGCCCCCCGTACCTAGACTTGTCAAAGAAAGTTTGCAATTGCACAAAGACCGCAATTCACGAGGGTGGGGAGCATAAGTGCTTCCCCAAAGCTACATCTGTTGGAGATCCGTGTGAAGTAAATGCTCAGTGTTTGTACAATTTGGATTACTCACACTGCCTAAGTCAAAAGTGTACTTGTCTTGAGCAAGCGACACCATCCACTACGAAAAATAAATGTTTATTAAAATCTTTTCTGGAGAAATATTGCGTGGATGAAGAGCAGTGCACAGCCCACATACCAAATTCTAGTTGTCAGCCAATAGCTCAGCTTACTGAACAAAACAATGCTTGCAGGTGTGCGAATGGCTACATTCATCCATCTCATGTGGACAACGAATGTTATCCGCTGGCAAAAGGCGTTGGAGGCAACTGTTCGTCTGATGAGATTCAGTGCAACGGGCTGGAAAATGTTAAATGCAACCTTACTTCAAGGACCTGCGACTGCGAAAATCCCACAGATGTAGTAAGTAGTAATATGAGACGATGCTTAGATTCTAAACATGATCTTCACCTCAGCTGCGAAGAATCAGTCCAGTGTCGCATTGAGAACAGTGAATGTCTTCAAAACCCTCAAGGGAAACACACGGAATGCGACTGTAAAGCCAATACTTTTGTAGAATCATTACGATCCCCCGGAAAATGTTTACCGGTACGCATATTTTTTGTTGGATTTATTGCAATTGAGAAATGGGTAAGAAATTAAACGATTATTGTTTTTGCAGGTGGTCCGCGAAATCAATCTCGGTTGTAAAGAATCTATCCAATGTCAGCATGGAATAGGAGAAAAATCGGTGTGTAGGAATGGAGTGTGTCAATGCAGTTTCGGCTACGTGTACTATCACGGATCGTGTGAATTCCCGGTTGCACTTGGACAACCCTGCAATTCAGATAAAGAATGTAAGGCTGGGGTCAATAACCTGACGGAATGTAGTTCGCCTGAGGAAAGGTGTCGCTGCCTCAATGGAACGTACGAATTTTCAAACTCCTGTTGGATGCCAAAACTAGTTGGGGACATTTGCGAAACCACGGATGAATGTCAGGTTGCTATTTATGGGCAAGTGCGATGTGATACGGTTGAATTAATTTGTAGTTGTAATATGGGCTACGCACCAGACTGGAACGGGACAGTATGCTCCGTTAGTTCTAAGTTAATATGGGGGTTTCAAATACTGATTATTGTAATTCTCCCCGCAAGTATTGGATTTATGTAGAAATTATTTTGCGACTAAAATAAGTTTTATTATTTACTTACTTATTTAATTACTTAGCATATACGTAGTTCACGGATTTTACTCCATTATTAAATGGCACAATATTTAAGAACCCTTGTGAAATTAAGTATCTCAACTCGGCATGAATAAAAGTGATCGTAAATAAATTTATCTCATAAGTCATAAGCTGCAGCTTATGTTCTTGCAATTCCAAATATACAGGTATTAATATATTTCCCACGCTCAGAAAGTTTAAACTTCGACCAAATTTTATGCCAACAAGGACGATAATATTGCAATATTTAAACTTCAACCTGAGCTTGAAGTATGTTTATAACACGGATTATAGTCGGCATTTTAATGATTTGCAAATAAGGGCTTTGGACTTCATTTCCATCCTTGTTGATTTTGAATTGTAGCATAAATATGTCGTTTGACTTTGAGGGATTTTATTTTGTACTACAGATCACTTATACCGAAAGCAATTAGCAGATTATTTTTATCATTGCAGAACTTCTCATTTAAACTCATAAAACTGCACCAAACCATCATCCATTTTATAACTGGAGATTTAGAGAAAACTCAGATAACTGGAGCTCAAAGAATACACCACATGGGTTGTAACCAAATTTTTAGCTCAAAACTGAGACTTCTGTTTAGAACCCAGGGCAACTAGAATTTACAAAGTCAGCAACATCGAAAAATTCTCTGGTGTTCCAAACTGGCCACTAATTCATGCAAACTAGCATGCTCCTCAAAGAGGAATCTGTTTTATAAAAGGTTCGTGACTTCGGCAGTAAACCGTAAATGATAAATTTTTAATCCTTCGAACATTTACTCATATGCAGCAATTTGTTTCAAAACGATGTTCAGAACGGAATCTGAACGTTGTGAAAATGAGAATTAAATATGTACATGTTTGTCTCATGATGTTTGATGATACTCTAAGGGAACAGTGGTTTGTATTTGGACGCGATATTAATTAAATAGTTGAACGTATTTTGGGTAAAGAAAATTCGCGGAATTATAATTTTTGTTTCGGCTTCTATACAAGTGTTTAAGGGAGCACGAATACTCGTTGCACAAATAGATACAAACTCTCACAATTTCAATTTGCTTCGATATCCAACTGAATAATTCTGTCTCTAAAATGAACATAAATAAACTAGTTAGTAAACCTAGCACGAGTAAAGTAAATATCACAACAATATATCCTCGAAGTGCGACCGCTTAGGGTGAACTTAAGGCCATTTTGCACTGTTCCGAAGGTACCATATCGGTAGCAACTCTGCTCCACCAGTTCCAAAGTCCGGTTATTTCAACAAAGCTTAGTCTCTGATATATTCTCATGGAGATTGATTTCAATTTGAAAATTCTGAACAAAAGCTGAATATTAATTATTTCTTACTTTCCAACCTGAGACAACAGAATGTTTTTCGGCTTGCATTTGAACTATTCTTGATATTCTTCTTATAAGTAAACTGGTCATGACAAGTGCCTGATTGTCACTTTCTTTCCTCAACTTGTTTATTGACAATTGAAACTGGTTCTGTATGAAGCTCTGCACAATTTTTTAGAAAATCAGGCGGAACCGCAGGAAGTTTGGTATGACTTAGAACAAATTTAAGCTTGTTATAATTTTTCGTCATACCGGAAGTCGTAGAGAAGAGCATTGGTTGTGAGCAACCATGCGTAATGTGGTTTTGATTCCAGTGATGATTTTATTCCATACATATGATTTTTCCAAAGTGTAATCTCGCAAATGAGACCAACGCCACTAACGATGTTGGTAGATTTGTAGTAGGAATAAATTTCAAAATTGTTGTCAATCAGTCTTTGATAATATTTGTTTCACAAGGAATATGTGCCCGTGGAGAAAATAATGATGTACATGCTGTTAGCATTGTTCACGACGACATTTACGAGGTACATGACAGCGGCAATCCATCGAATGTCGTAATATTTCAAGTGTTTGCTTTCGAAGGGATTGTCCTTTTTTAAAACATATTTGACTGGAATGAACAAATTCTTATAAAATATTGTTGCAAAATAATAATTCTTGTTTTCTCGGCGTAATCTTATAACAATCAAAGCAGTTGCAACTAAAGGAACTAAGAGAAAAAGACAGCCCCGAGGAAGAACCAAGTTGTTGCATCAAAAATGTTTTACTAACTCAAGGAACTGTAGCTTGTCCAGTATTTTCTTGCAACAACTTACAAATATTAAAGCTTTCCCAGAAGTGTTGAGAATAAGCGGACCGGAAATTATTGGTGTGATTGAAACCATGTCAACTCCATCGTTGTGTCATCGTTATCAATATTCTGATTAAAATCACCATTCTACGAATAATTTCCCAAAATGATGACAACACATCTGCAAGTCCAGAGATTAGAATTGTCTCCTGATGAACAAGCTCGGAGATGAATATATTTTTCTGAAAGATTAGTGGGTAATTCCCTGCAGCTGCAAGCGCAAAATATTTTCGAATTCACAAAAATCACTGAGGTCGTTCCACACTCTGTTCCTCTCGTCAAATTTGGAAATTTTATGAAGAATGTCCACAAAATAAATTAAACGGTTGTTTTGTCATATAAAACAGTTCGTACTTTTAGAGTTCCGCAAGAATTGAAGTACGACAAAGACCACACCTTCAGAATCGTATTTGAGTGATCAGGACCGCAGCCTGCCGCGTCGTAAGTCCGACGTAAAAATTAAAAATTAACAATGTACACTCCTGGTTCTTTACATGATCACGAAAATATCCTTCAACAATTGTGTCTCTAGTGATAGATACTAACACGTGAACTGAAGGAGCAGTTGTGTGTAAATGCCCAAAAATGCCGAAACCAATTTTTAAATTCCATATATCTTTATTTTTGTGATAATACGACTTGAAACGGACTAAATCTGAAGACATGGCTTTCCAAGTTTCGCAAAAGTCTAACCAGTGTGTGTCAGCAAATAAATATTTTGAGTGTTGACAATGGGAGTCTCTCATGACTGACATTTCTTGGCAAATGATGATAATGATTATCCTTCGCTAAATGTGGGTAGTGGAATTTAAATATATTGAATAAATTGAAAGGATTTTGAACTGATTCGAATTAATTGGAAGATTATATAGTAGTATGCGTTGTTTCCGACCAAAAATATGATAGATTTCTTTCGTAATGACTTTTGACTTTTGCTGTTGAATTCGGTATCAAAATAAAGATAAATGTTGAAATATTTCAAAAAACTTAAACTACTTTACACATGGTTGCTTGAAGAAATAAGAAATTTGTATTAGTTTACATTGAAGCAATTTTACTGGATGCTCCTACTCAGAACAGTTTAGCAAATATTCGAAAGCATATACTGAAATAATGTGATAAGTTGTGACACTTCAAGAAGTTTTAATGTTTAGTCCAGGTAAAATTATCGCTTTCGGAAAGTGCTACATTGTGTGTATTGTCAGGATCTCCCTCTGAATATATTGATTCTTAATCCAGACATATACATGGTCTTGTATAACGAAAACTCATTTCACTGAGATACATTATAACCTAACCGTAAAAGTAGGTATGATTGATTTGAAGTTGCTAGTCCTGCTTTTTAATTATTTTGTTGTCGATTATAGGTATCGTATAATAGTTATTTTAACCTAAAGCTCTTCATCGCAACTCGGACAGAACGGAGCACATCATTCTCTTTGTTCATGCCATGTCGACTCGCCATCTCTCCGATATGTAGAGCAATGCTGGATCAGAAGCTGTTTTGCTGTCGCATTTGTATATCTTCCAGAAGACAGCGCATTGATAGTTCTTCCGAACAAAGTTTTAGGTAATGCTGCCTGAACAACACCAGAGATAACACTTTCGCAAATTTATATATGATAAGCATGATGTGTTGAAGCATTATGATCCACTCATATATAAGGGCAGTAAGATGTAATATTTATAATAATATTTTGTTTTACGGATTCCAAATTAACTGTGGCTTCAATTTGATTGTAAAAATTCATTGTGAATCATACGAATTAATTCCATAATTAAATCGGGTAATCTTTCGATCTTCAACAAGTCATCATTCAAGATATTTTCTCTGTCATGAATTACAAATCATTTAACGATTTTACTACACAATCCATTCGAAGCAGCACCAAGGAAGTAGATGAGTTAAAATCAAGTTTTGGGAGTCCGTCAGAACTCAGGATTAAGTGTTCATTTAACTGCGATTGTAATTTCCTTCTTATCTGCCTTCGATATCTTTGTCAAGTCATTTCGTGCTCAGTGAAGCAAATATTTCCTGCTTACGGCATACATCGCTGGTTCATCATGTATCCAGCTCTGAAGCGCACTTCCTGCCACCTGCCACATTGTCAGGAATATCCAAGTGTTTTAACAGTTACATAACATGTGTGATACGTGTTTATTTTATATGTACATATATTGCGACACAAGGTTTATCTCAACGCAAATTTGATATATGAATGGATATCGTTTTATTTGTGTTTTTTACATCAAGGGAAGTCGGGATTACATCTGCATGTCAGAAAATATTATCAGCTGGAATAATTTGTTAAGTATAATTGATGTATATGAATTGTGATTGAAGTTATACGGGATTAAGGAGGAATTTTCCATTGAAATGAGTAAGCGTATATATGTGTATTTTGAATGTTTTTTATGTAACTGAGTATATGAATAGCAGGACCAAATAATATAACATATTCGCAAGGATCTGTTTAAAGACGAAAGGACCAATCTCAGTATTACTTATAATCACCACGAATGAAATCATGAGCTACCTATTCATTGTGCATATATTTTTTAATTCCAGAATTAATTTGATGACCAAATATCGGAGCGAAGCATATTATATTTATTGTTTAAATGATCTCAACTTAATTCCACAAAGTTTGCGAATTAAAATAGATATGATCTCAATTTAATTTCAATGCTACAACAACGAGCAATATTTCACTTGTTTGAAAATCAATTGCATTTTTCAAGTACGACATTACCCAAAGTCCGATTCCAATGTCAACTTTTTGTGGGAATTTATCAATTTCATTCGGTTATGTAGTTGTGGCAAATGTAATTTTAGCCGCGATAAAATTTAAATGATGAGTTTATGACAAAAGGAGCTTATGGACTTAGTGGGCGTAAATTCCAACTTGTGTACATATTCATGTTTGCAATCTTAATCGTTAATCCCTTCAAATGGAATTCAATTCCATTTATTTTTGTGAATAAAAGTTATGCTGATTTACCGAAACACATTTGAAATCACTTTTTTCCTGCTTTGACTTAAATGGCACCTGCCAGTCACCCGATATGTTAACAAAAGTTATTTTATTTTGTATGATTATTCTGCTATACTTAACAAACCTAATAATATCTTATTTAAATATATGAATGATAAATGAAGTAATACTTGAACTTATGTCGAAAACACATCACCAACAAGGACAGTTACGGAAAATATTAAAAGTAAAATGACGGAACTCAACACAAATTTGCATCCAATCGAACACATTGTCCCAAGCACGTCTGGCAGATGTCCTACGTCACAACTGCAAACACGGTAGACCGTGTCGCATCCACACTTGTTCACCTTGAGATACCGACCCGACCCGACCCGAGCCAAGCAATATCCTGGGTCGGTATAAACCCGACCCGACCCGAGCCAGGCAATATCCTGGGTCGGTATAAACCCGACCCGACCCGAGCCAGGCAAAATCCTGGGTCGGAATAAACCCGACCCGACCCGAGCCAAGCAAAATCCTTGGTCGGTATAAACCCGACCCGACCCGGGGCAAATAATACAA
>JAQFZW010001289.1:0-29568 GCA_034687055.1 Heteromurus nitidus
AATCGGAAATGGTGACATATAATTAACATTTTTGCTAATTACTCAGGTTAGTGAAACCATTGCACCGAGTGACCCGGCACATTATGCAAGTTACTTAAAGGGCTACATTTGCTGAAATTAGGAAAGCTTAATTTTAATTACATGGTCCAAGCACTCCTCGTAAGTTCTGCAGGCTTTCTTACTATTACACCACATCGCTTAAAAAATTAACTTTACAAAAGTAGCACAAGGGTTCATATGTTCGGCGACGATATTTAATTTTTAGTTTTGTATCAGACAAGGAATGCCGATAGATCAAGTGTGTTTGAATCAACGTAATTGATGTTATATTTCTTCGAAAAAAAACGAACGACAGTGACTTACTAATCATCATCTCGTCATAATTCCGTTCTTGCACAACTCTTGTATCATATCGTGTTCAACGGGAATAAATGGAGTAAAATATGCAATGCAATAGCTACATTTTCTTTCCTCGCAAAAAAGACCTGCGACAAGGGACTATATAGACATATATTACATCGTTCACGCACATGTTCCAAACTTTCACGGGATCTTGTCAATAATATGTAAACGGCAAAGTTACACGCATCACTTCGAATGCAACGCAATCCTTCCTCTTATACTATTATACCCATCCATCTCCTAAAATATATCCTCTTACATTTATAATCCTCCTACACGACGACATCGACAGGCGCGACAAACCCACATCACACTCACAAGACGTAGAGGAGGAAATCAAGCGACAAAAAGTACACGTGTAATTCCTCATATTTGCGAGGAGGAGGGTGACTCCACTTTTCCGAGTAATTGGTTTTGGCAAAAGTGTTCGTGTCGTATGATTTTGCTTGAAAAAAAAACACTGTGTACCGGCAAAGTGTGATAAGGGAAGTTCATATAGCATCGTGTAATCGTGTATCACATTTTTCTTGGGAATTTGATTAAGTTCCTATGCATTACGGAAGGAAAGTAATTTTTCGTCGTGATTTCATATCAGTCGACTAAATGCATACATGTAAAAATGTGCAAAATCAAAGGTTAGGTGAGGTGGTTCAGATTTCTTTGGCAGTAATTCTATTGATAACATCATTCATAATTTTTAACGGTTATTTCGGCAATTGTTTCATACTTCAATCTGTGTTGAGGTACATAGCTAAAAAGATAAATCGAAAATATTGATCGGGAACAAACCCAGCCAAATATATATAAACTTTGAGTAATTATGTGAATGAGCAACGGAATATGGCGAACTGGGAAAAGTGATTGAGAATATCTCATCTCAAATACAAACACACATCTTCTCCACTTAAAAACCTATAAGCATACAGATACAGTGAGTGGGAATATGAACTGATTGAGCAAACAACATAAATATTTAATGTAAATATGCATATTATTTTTTTACTTATTATATTTCCACTTCGAAGTTTTTTTGTTGCTTGATTTTTTTACTTGATTCTGACGATAGCAATGTGACGCTTGTTAGTAAAAAAAAGTAATGTAAACTATTCCTATTCATCATGTGGCCAGGCCACTTACGTCTGATTGAAGTTTAAACAAAACTCAACTCATTCGTCAGCCAGAGCCAGCTGCATTTGTACAGAAATTTATTCGAAGTGTGTGTGTGTTTGTATTTTTGCCGAAGAAAAATTGTAATTTATTAAACATGGCACACAATCAAGTTACACATTGTACATTGTGCAGAAAAGAAAGAATACATGTGGTAGGTATGTGATTTTTATCGAGTATGTAATTCTCAGAGTTACGACACATCATACTTACTTTTTTGCCCTATTGTGATGATGTTGACGATGATGATGACTCATAAAAATTGCTCGCTCTGCGAATTTCTACATGAATTATTAATGAAGAGTTGTCGCTCTTCTCTCCTAAGAACACCTTCGCAATCACATAGTCACAAGTTTTAGTTAAACGTTAACATAAACTGTATAGTTCATACTTGTGACTTTGACTCGAACATAATATATAGTCAGCACTTCATATCGTCAGAGAACTTCATGTGTGGTATGCAGACAGTTTTTCTTTGCATGTTCGATGTTATCATCATGCAGCCTATAAAGCTTAGCTTTAGTTAAGGTATGATGATTGGATCATCTGCTGAAATTAATTCTCCTTTTCACATGCACCTTCATACATGCATTGTATTGTGCTCACAGTTTTAAGATTTAGATCACACATGTGACAACACTTTTTAAAAGGGTTTTATGCAGTCATCGTTAACTTTGCAAAACTAATTGCAAATATGGAAATATAAAAAATATATCTGCCTTTTTAGGCTGTGCAGAGACAGGAATGAGTATAGACAAGAAGGTGACACTGCACTGGAATTTGTCTCTAAAAAATTATTTGCTTTGAGAAGTTGATAATTTTTTGCAACGTAAACTTAACCTCGTGACGCTTGTTGCATATGACACAATTAACAACAAAGAGTGTGGCATAAATCGAAAACTATATTTGAAGTTCATATCATTAATGTGTAATTCATGAACTTATATTTATTTCAGGTTAAAAGGATAAGTGCCGAAAATCAACTCGAGAAATTCTGCGTAAAATGTGAACAACTTGAAGTTTCCTGTGTGAAAAGTGGTTTCGTTTTGGCAATTCAACACAACTTTCAAAATGTGATTATTTTTTTTACTAAAAAACGGGAAGAATGACAGTAGCCCAGTGTGATTTCGAGGGATCATTATGTGACATCAGTGGATCTAGTTGACCACTCTCACAAACTCGCAGTAGTTGAGTGGCTTTTACGGACTCGGAGGCTTTTCCAAAGCCCATATTTTAATTAAATTTTTCTTGGTGAGAGTGCCAAGAAAAAGCCATACAAATTTTATCAGTGTTTTTATAGTTTTTTTTTGTTTGTGAAGTATTTTAAAAATACTTCATTGAGCAAAAAGGAGAGGAATATATTAAATCTGTGTGTAACCGGGCCATGAAGAAGTGGACCGCGAAAGGGATGTCTTGTGTTCCATTTCGTTCGTGTAATCAACATGTCGAGTACGTCGACAAACGACATCAGTCCTTGTCATCCATTCCGGACGAGACTTTCCGGTATGCGAGGACCCTGGAGGAGTTGCTCCTCGATGCCAATCACATTCGTGAACTGCCTAAGGTAAATATCATTTCTTATTGATTTTCTGAACAATGACAATACAAAAAAGAAAACTAGTCACTTTCACCTTTTCTTCTGCACCAAAAAATATGAAATGGGAACTCTGCTTTAATTATTTCTTCCAGCCTTGAAATTCCTAGTTTCTTGTAATTGCTGGAGAAACCTACCTTTTCGCATGCAAATATTTCCTTTGTTCTCCACACGAAGCGTGTCATTCATCCATAACCATATCATATGCACATCACGACCATAAAAAATGTTCTATTCTCCCATTCCAGCAAACAAAAACCATATACGTTCGCCTTTCTCCATAGAATATTATGCTGGTTTCGTGTTCAATGCTCATTCCTCTCTCGTCCGGAGTAGGAGTCATAATCATAACATCACTGCTGAGGATCCCAAAAACTGGAAAGAAGTAGAAGAGAGAGAGAAGGAAATTGGACATAAAAAACCGGCTAAAACTTCTTTAATATAAATTAATGATATGCTGGAAGCATACGACATAATATCCGCTGCTATGATATCTCATCCTTCCTCCTAAGGCTTCTCAAATCGATGCTCACAGAGAAGCCAGGGGAAAAAGTGTGTCATGTGCGAGAAGGAGATGAATGGCAGGTGGCATATGAAAGGAAAAGTTGTCGATACTTTTCTCTCCAGCAAAAAATGAACGATTACACATGACATATATGCACATATATTCTAACTTTCCCCACAAATTATACATTTCGTTTTCACTTTGACAATAGGAGAAAAACGAGTAACTGAAAGCTAACAGCTAACCGCGACATTGATCTGATTAAGGATGAGTAATTGTCAATTATATGTTGTGCTAGGTACATATCTCATCGCATGAAATATCAGAAGGGAAAGTGAAGCGTAAGCTACTTTACTCTCCAATGATCATGATCACATGAATCATGTAATGTGATGAAGATGCTCAACCACCATACTACCTACTTTTATCAATATTTACCAAACCATTTATTACACATATTGCTCTTGTTCATCAGAGTGAGTGAGTGAGAGAGAGAGAAAACTCCGAGCATCATACTAGAACATGTTTTTATTTGATGTTGGATTTGATCTAAAAGATGCAATGAATGGGGGTTGGATGATATGAAATTATCCGTGTATAAATAGAGAAAGCAGGCATATCCTTTGACGTGACTTTCTCTTTCTCTCTCTCACACACACATACTCTCCATCCATAGAGCGCTCATCTCATATAAAGTGATACGAGAATGGCATAAAAAATCCATATCTCTAAACGTAATTATTTGAGTGAAGAAGAACTTAACTCACTTTACGCCTTTTACGTGACGGAGGGAAAATAGCGAAGAGATATAAATATATGATATTGGCATTGGCACAAGCACATGAGCCATAAAAATAAAAATTCCAGTGAGTATATAAAGGATGTAAGTTCTACCCAATCTTGATTTCGCATCTATCCAGTAGATAGTATACTTATATGCATTTTAACTGGAGAATGAAAGCGAGTTTCCCTCTAAAAGTATAATTTTTAGTAGGATTTTCATTCTTTTTACATTTTTTTTACTCGAGCTCCTTTCATTTTTTATGTATTGCCCCTGCAGATTTACGACCCATAAAACATATTCGCCTAGCTCGTCTCACACACACGAACATTGGAGCATCTTCGTATTTTTTCCTTCCAAAAGCTTTCACAGCTTAACGATAAAAATAGGGATTGTATGAAATAGAACACATATTGCAATTGTATAATGCGCACGTAATACTTCCAAACACTTTTCAACTTTCACTTCTTCCTCCAACTCTTTTTGCTTTCTCCGAAAATCTATTGATTTACTTCTGGATTCGATTCTGGTGGAATATATATGTACATACATGTGTATATGCTCATTTTTTCTAATTGTAAATTAAATGAAAAAGCGCATAAATTCCAATTCGATTCTGAGACTGACTGATATATTTATGTTCTCATCCTGATTCCGCAGCAACTGGTTAACCTGACGAGGCTGAGGAAGTTGTGCCTAAGCGATAATGAAATTCGAGAACTTCCCCATAATTTGGGGAATCTGGCGAATCTCGCCGAACTAGATGTATCACGCAATGGTAAGTGTAAAAAAAGTAAACTACTTCTCGCCAAAAAGAAGAGAGCTTATTTTTTCTGACCAATGGAATACAAGCCCCTTCCCATACAATAGATATGTTTTTTTGCTGAAAAGAATAAAAAACCGAGGATTTTTGCGAGTATAATTTTCTTGTTCGCCATGAGGAGAAGGGTCATCACCATAAAATGGAAATTTAATGTGGTTCCTACACTCTCTTTTTTCCTTCCAGAAATCCAAACTATTCCAACGTCAATTCAAAGCTTAACTCGAATGCGGACTTTGGATCTGAGTAGCAACCCGATTTCAGCGTAAGCTTAAAATATATGTCTACCACCATCCATGTATTTTCTCTCTCGTTGTTCTCTCCAGGAAAAAAATGCTGAAAAATAAAAGAAGCGAAAACCATTAAACCCATTTAGGGAGTGAGTAAGTGTTGACGTAAGAAAGTAGAGGAGCACGTTTCCTTGTAGGAATGTATGAAGCTACTTTTTCCTCTCTCTCCCGAGTTCAAAAGGAAATGATACAATTTTTTTCCTCTCTCTCTCCGTTGTTTACTCAACTCACTCTCCAGCCATTCTTCACTCACGTCACAGTCACAACTTTACACGCTCCAGGAGAAGAAAAAAAGAAGAAAGTTTAATGTGCTGGAGGCGAATGAGCTTGTTTCAACTCAAGTCCAAAACCTCATTCAGAGAAGAACGGAGAAAGTAATAAAATGACAAGAAGCGGAAGTGGAAACAAGTGAAATGCTTGCAGATGCATATGCTTCAATGACTTGAACAAAACGAGAGAAAAAAGTTTGTTCTTTGTTTTTTACCAAACTAGCATTAATTTCACTTTCCCCCAAAATTGCCTATACACAAAAATACTTAAGTACGTTACATGAATTTCTTGGGTGGAGTCGACTCTTTTTTTGTGCTAGGATTAATGCTTAATTTATACGTATAACGCTTATACAATTACCACCCGCGCACACCGTCAGAATACATGGATTCGTTAGTTTTGTTGTGTTGTGTCGTGTGTCCAAAAGTTTCTTCTATATTTTTTTTGTTTGAGTGTAATTGCTCGGAATGGAATGACACATTGTCCAACGAATTGGGGGCGGATGTGCATTAGCAGAAATTGACTTTTATCCCAGGGATAAAATGGAGTGATGAAAAAATGTATGGCAGAGTAGAGAATCCATGAAGCGATATGACTTTGTGGCTTACATTTACTTCCACTTCCACCGTGTTGAATATGTCTGTCATCAATATGGCACGTACTCGTCGTCGTGTCCTCAAACTCACTTTGCTGTCATGAATGGACTTTGAGAGTGGAGTACCTACTCCTGTACTGCTCTTTTTTTATTACTGGAGAGAGATCCAGTAGAAGAAAAAAAACAGCGTGGCTGGATAAAATAAAGAATACAATGTGTTTGTATGAAGTGCTTCCGCTGGCGAATAAAAAAAGTGGAGCAGACGAGCAGAATGGAATGAGATGAGATGATGAGAGAGAGAGAGAGAGAGAGTAGGATTTCAGATTTTTCCTAGGCTTAGAAAAGTGGACGTATGGAGATGGAGATCATCAGTGTGTCGAGTGTGTCACGAAATAAAAACATCCTCACTCTTTTCGTTGCTCCAAACAAAAGAGTGGAAATCAGAATTCAAGCTGTATTTCAGAGAAGTGCTCCTCGTACTCTGCCCCTTTTGGAAAATGAGAATATACGTTCCAGTCGAAAATATGAGACGAGAATGAGATGATGATGTTTAAATTGCTGTAAATAAAATTTCCGCTCCGAGCTGGAAAAAGAGAAGATAATTGCGTCCTGGAAGATATGGATATTTGAGTCTGAGAATGATCGTTGTGTGCATGATTACTAAATTCCAATGGATCATAACTGCGATCCTATAATTTGATTTAAATAAGTAATTAAGATTTAGTTGACAGAAGCGTCCCTTTTGTATTTCTGAAGAAGAAATGATGTTATGAATAGGATTAATGATTATGATAATCATTCATTTCAGCTCTGTTCGAATCCTGGAGAGAACTCATTCTAACATAATTATATTTAATGGAAAAGTTTTCGAGAGAGAGAGAGAAAAAAATATATAATGATGTTTTCATTTGCAGGCTGCCACCATCCTTTTGTGCTATGAAGTCATTAACAACATTGACACTGAATGATACGGCACTCACTGAGCTTCCAGATGGGTTTGGAAAGTAAGTGCTCTTCAATATATTTATTCTCTCCTCTTCAGCTCCTTTCATCTCCGATTCCCTTTCTCCGTCGCTCTTTGATTTCGAATGGAAAGGAAGGAAAAGTTAATTGCTTTCCGTAATGGACTTAAAAACTTCAAAAAGGGAAAGGCTCTCGCTACAAATTAGGATGTGAATGGGACATCGTAGCTGGGAGTTGAAATAGAGAGAGAGCGAGAGAGTATAGAAACACACGTTCCCTAATACCTTTTTGTTCTCTCTCCATTCTCTGGAGAAAGAAAATGTGATTATAAACTCTGGCATTCGTATCCAATTACTTTTACGATACAACTCCTCTGTCATTTGGTTTGAAGCTTAGTGTTGTTACACCAGTTTACAATAAAAATATATTTCATGTCACCTTTCCCTTGTTCGAAGTGACAAAGGGGACGAAAGTATATACAGTATTGTTGGCAATTAGCTTTGAATTTCTTGGAAAATGTTTGGCAAACACAAACAAAAATGTGTTTCTGTTACTCTGTCAAGGATTTCATGCTTCTAAACAAATACTTATATTTTGACTTTTGTTGTCTTCCAGTTTGGGATCTTTGGTTAGTGTCGAGCTGCGGGAAAATGCACTCCGAGGTCTGCCCCCAAGTTTCGAGAGTTTGCGAAATTTGGAGAGGTTGGATCTTGGTGACAATGAGCTCACCGACTTGCCTCCCTTCATTGGCAAGCTGACGAAACTTGTAGAACTCTGGTTGGACCATAACTTATTATTTAGGCTACCTAAGGTATATATTCCAGCAATGACGTTATCTTAAAATTGTGATATGAAAAATATATGTGCTCATTAGCATCATATGCCTTGATTTTATTGCCAACAGGAAATAGGCAACTTAGAAAGGCTGATGTGCTTAGACGTAAGTGAAAATCAGCTTGACGAGCTCCCCGACGAGATCGGCAACCTGCGCAGCCTCACCGACTTCATCGCCTCGCAAAACAACTTGGACAGACTCCCTCCAACATTCGGCCAACTGAGCAACTTGACCGTGCTCAAACTCGAACAGAACAAATTGTCAAAAATTCACCCAAGTTTTGGTCTCTGTATGAAAATCCAGGAGTTGTTCCTTCGCGAGAATTTGCTCGAAGAAGTAGGCGACTGGATTTCCAAATTAGCTAATTTGAAGATTTTGAATATGGACTGTAACCGGATTAGTGTGGTCACGGAGAAGATTGAGAATTTGAAGCAGTTGGGAGTGCTCTCGTTGAGGATGAATTTGATTGAAAGACTGCCCGATGACATTGGAGCGTGTGGGAATCTGATGGTGATTGACGTTAGTGGAAACAGGTAACGAAATTGAAGGTTTTCCTAATTGCATCATGTTATGATTTGTGGACATGGGCGGACGCTGAGTTGGATTTGGTTAGAAACGTTCTGCGAAAGAAAATGTCATCAAACGAAAATATATATATGCGCATAAACATTTTAAACATTAAAGTCTAATATACCCATCACATTGCATTAACGAATACCACAACTCCTCAACAATAGAGCATATACATTGTGTACTTGTTGGTATAAGAGACTTGCTCACGTAGACGAAATCACGGGAGCATGCACTTCGTTGTCAGTTTTGTCAGAATATTGGACATGGTTTACTGACCATCCGTGATTTCCTTTTCAGCGTCGTTATTTTTGCTTTGGTCATCCTCACACAGTGACCAAGCTCCTACAATGATTGTACTACGGATGCTAAAGAAAATTCTAAGCAAAACGAGGTTGCTTGAAACTTGACACAGAATGCTTGAGAATGACTTGATTATTGATTATACAAGGAATTTGAGATATTCATGCAAGTTTTATGAAAAAGTATGTAAAAATGACAAACACATCTTGTTCTCTTAAAAGAGTTGAGCTTTCAATTTCATCAATTCAAACTACAGGTTGTTGAGGTTGTGACGTAGAATTAGAGTACAGCATCCAGCATCATTGAATCCACAATTGATAACCTAGTTTTATGGTAGACCCCCAACGTATTTTATAAACTATTTAACGGGCGTAATACTAAACAAATAAATTTTCACAAAAATTTTCCAGGTTACAAAACTTGCCTTTCACGATAACCACCCTGTCTCTCCTGAAGGCAGTGTGGCTGAGTGAAAACCAGAGTCAGCCAATGCCCCACTTCAGCACAGACTATGTGCTCAGCGAGCCCGTGCTCACTTGCTACTTACTCCCTCAGCTCAACAGTGACTCCACCGCACAGCACCAACGTAAGCTTGATTTTTTTTCTATAAAAAACCAATTTTCATTCCCATCAACTCCACTCCATTTTTACACTTTTACATCATCATTCTTCTTCAAAACTTTTCACCGATCATAGTTTCATCCTACTTTTTTGTTTTACCTGTACTCTAATTGCTTATCTACGTCTATACTTTTGTGGACTCTCTGGTTTTCGGCGAGTTTAGAATTTAGATTAGAGTACAACTTGCATAACAACTCTCTCATTTTATTAAATTCCTATACATTTTCTGTCTGTTTGCTTCCAGAGTTTCTGTATATCTCCATATATAAATAGTCATACGCCATATATATGTGTATACAAGGGTACACACATTCATCTTGGAAGGCATACTTCGTCGTAATGAGGAAACTTTTTTATCCTCGTTCTCTCGCTCGCTCAATTTCATCCTTTTTAACTACTTTCTCTGTTCCGTGATCCGTGTTTTGTAGTAGAGATAAATTTATTTGTGTGTAATGTTGAGTATTTTCTACATCGTCCCGTCTTTATGGTCTATTTATATCCTTAGAATTTTGAAAAACCTCGATTAGCGATGAGCAAATATAGGATTTACATCCGCCTAGCGTAGTAAAAGTATAAAAGTTTATAGTAAATGAATTTTAGATAGAAATTAAATGCTACTTTTCCCTCAAGTAAACCTTCGTTTGTAACTTGCTCTGATGTAGAATTATTTATGTCGTTGTTTAGTTGTAAAAAACGTATATCGTCAGTAGGTCGAATATATAGTAAGTTGCTTTAATAGCATATATTTTCCAGGTGAGCCATCTTTATTAGCTCTGCTTTCCCCAATTCCAAAAAAAGGGTGAAGGTGGAAGGGGAGGAGGGGGGAAACGTTGCAAGGCTGAATCTGATTCCATCATATATTCGAGTAGGCCAATCAGATAAATAGTAGACACGCTTCCGTGCTAGAAATGCTTCCAGCTTTTCCCCGAATTTACCTACATTTTCCCAGGGTGTGGGCTAATTTAATTAGGTATAGTCACACTTGCGGAGGCGATGTGATATAAGTACGTATATCTGCTAGCTTGATATAACCCAAAAAAAAGTCCAATTAATTCGAGTAGATACATCTATATATGGCAATGCGATAATTTGGTAAACAAGTGTAGGCAGCTTGAGAAAAGGAAAAACAAAAAACTCCTGTTGCGAAAACAGTCATTATATCATGATCTGTTCGAGAAAATATCCAGGGTCTGCATTTTTGTATCCTTTACTTTTATAAGTATAACACATTGTCAAATGTTCTCATGTTTTTACATTGAAGATATCAGCTTCAGACATGCGTAGCTACAGAAAATTTTCCATTTCTGGTAAACACTTCCCCAAAAAATCCATTTGGGAATTTGTTGATGGCAGGAGAGGGAAATTAGGTGTATACAAGTTGTAATTGCAGAGGTAGAAATCGAGCGTAAATAAATGCTGTTTATAGTTTATAGTCGTGAGAAGTGTATAGTTTGTGTCGGTATCCATTTCCGTATAAGTAAAGTAAATAAATTGTTGGTAATTGGTAATCTAAATCTAGTGTATTGTAAAAGTAAAGTATGTATTTTATGTCCTTATGTATCGTAAAATGCTTAAAAAAATTCCCTCTTGCTCTTTTTGCTTTTTTATATGTATCGATGTCGATGATTGACTTCTTTTCTCTCTGGCTCTCTTGGTATATATTCGATGTACATCTATCTCTCTCTACGGTTGGGTAATTGTAAATATGGCTCCACTACTTTCACTTTCTACTTTTCACCACTTTCTCCGACCATTTCTCTCTTCTTACTTGTGTATGGATAATATATGTTTTTTATTGCCGAATTAATTATACATAATCAGCATCTCTAACAATTTGTAACATATACCGCACATCTGGAGACCTTGATTTGTCTTCATCACGTCTCTATACTCACTTATTAGCAGATGATGACAGGTCAGCAGAGGCGAGAGGGGAGCGGGACCAATTTGGACTTCCGGTTATGCCACCCTCGGATCCTTCCATGGTTGAGATTGATATGTCGACGAGGAATACCACCGTGAAATTCCAGGATCGTTCGGACGATGAGTCGAGTGTTAATGGGACCGAGTCTGAAGTAAGTAACTATATATGATTCCTTTTATTCTTGGGTAAACTTTTGCATCCACTGACGAATTGTCACCAGTTCCACGGTTATCTAAGCAATCGGAAGATCATTTTTTACCCTGAGTACACACTTGTGTGGCTTATTCATAGTGTAATAAATAATATTGGGGACGGGGACACATCCATTATCATCATCTTCTCAGTCTCAAATGCCACAAAATAAAGGTTGAAACGGAAGCCGTACCACTATACTTTCTCGGAAGGGGTTTTCTAAGTTGGGAAATTGGAAATCCATGTCTGCTCAAGGGGACAATACGTTTTCTGAGAAGAACCTGTCTCAGAAAAAAAGTTGTCAGTTGTCATTTTCATTAGAGTCCTTTCACCACGTACCACTAATCAAATGATACGATGATTACAATTTCGCTCCTTTTATGTTCAATCAAAAAAATCAAGGTATTATTAGGATTAAAGGAATGAATCTGGACAAATGTCCAACATAGATGACATCAGAAATTCAGGTCAGAATAAAAGATATTTTTACAATTTTCCGAGAAAGGTATTTCTCATTAAGCTATCCTTTCATCCTTTCACTTTTTGAGTGATTTTTTAAAATCCAAATCGAATGGAAATGAGGAGGAATTGAAAGGAAAAATATGGGTTACTCGTTAAAAAGTTGTAACAAGACTTGAATTTAAAATGGATTTCGTAAATAGTATTTTTGTAGGGCCTTTGTGCCTACGCTTATCCACTTAAAACTTTCTCCTAAACTCCTTTCGAACAAGGACATATTCACAATATTACACAAGCAAGCCAATTACGATGGATTGGATATAGGAATAGGATCATGGATAAAATATCCACGTGGATGATGGATGTTAGAAAAAAAAGGAATTTTTTCTTGCTTGTGTGCACCTGCTTTTTCAAGCATAATATTGTGATTGTGAAATATATATTTTTGAGTTAAGGAGACTCAGAAAGGCGGAATAATTTCAACTACATGAAAAATACAATTATCTTTCATCGTTATACTAGCAAATAATGAGGAGGCATGATTCTCAGCGAAAGGGAAGGATATATACAAAATGTCACATTTGATGAAATGTGATACGTAGTTAATATAGTGATGTTGATGTGATATGTGATGCATGTAAATGTGTAGGTGACAAGTGAAAAAAAATGATCGCAGAGCTAGTTAACAAATTGCTTTTACAAGCAAACTAGTTATCCTTTTTAAAGGATACTCCATCGATTCGGAAATTTACAAGGAATGAATGCCGGAGAAGTGAGCTTTCATATCACCCACGGACGGTGGCCTTGCTTTCCAGACATTTCATAACTTGTTTTTCTAACAGCAATTCCAAATCCTATCCTGTTTTCTCCCTTTTTATTATGCATAGCACACATTTTTCATGGAGAGTCTAAGTCTGAGGAAAATGTCCGAGAATAAAAATCTAGACTCTATCTATGAGTATGGCTGAGAAGAGAAGGAGCGTATATGAGTGGAAGCTGGTTCCAAGACATTTAAATCATACATTTTTGGCCCTACAGCGCTTTCTCATTAAAATCGAAAAGGAAAAGTTGTGTGGCCGTGACCAAGTGAAAAATATATGTGTGGCCGAAGGAAAATGTAAAACGATCTGTAGCTGTAGGGTATATATATTTGTCTTAACTCAGCAAGAATTGATCGAAAATCGAGATGCAATTGCCCAACCCAGTTTTTTAGATATAAACTCGTCTCTTTTTACCTGAAAGCACATCGTACAGAGGAAGAAAAAACTTTTATTGTTAAAAAAAGATGGTTACATTTTGCTTCAACTCATTCTTTTTATGTGGACAACTGCATAAAAAAGTCCATCAAGCATGAAAATACACGTATCCATTAGAAGAAGCAAGTTGAAGTTTTTTTTTGAAGTTGTCCGTTTCAAGTCTTTCTTGTCTTCTCTGATTTGATTCACTTCAGTTCAGATGCGCTTTCTTCATGAATGTTTATGAAAGGGGGAAAAGAAAGCAGGTAGTTTTTGGGGCAACCTTGTTCTGTGTTTTATGCATGACTTGTCAAAAGCTCTCTTAGCTTTTCTTCCCAAAAATTCACAAAGGAAAACTAAAACGTCCTCCTTCTTCCCCACTGACAAAAAAAGTGAAAGCTAAACACAATTTTTGGAGAAAATATATGTGTATTCTTCATGAGGAGAGCTTATTTCCTTTGAAGAGGACCACCACCCAAGAATTGTTCTTACATTTAAGGTCTCTTCAGTTTTCACATTAATAATTCTGAGACAGAAAACGGTAAAAAAATACATGTCATGCGGTTTATTATTTGATTTCGTTTCTTTGTGCTAAACAAAAAGTTAAAAGAAAACAGTAAAATTGATGTGGTGAAAGAAAGCACATTTGGGATCCCATTTCTTTTGTATTTGGAATAGTGTAATATTATGTGTGACAAGGTCATTTTAGGTAGCAGATTCTCCTGTGCCTGGCTTTGCACATTTCTCCTCTGAGGGTTTTTTTTGTAGAGTTAGTATTTGCTCAGGGAAATGATTGCAAAAATGTTAAGGTGCACAGGTGTAAAAAAGAGTCGGTTCGGGTCACCCACGTCTTTAAGGAACACTTTTTATACTTTACTTTCTCAACAACAACTTGTGAGAGGAAAACTGAGGTGATATAAACCAAAGACATACACTTGATTCCAGAGCTGCCGTTCATGGCTTCCTAATAAATAATTTCCAAAAAATTACACACATATTCGTAATTCGTACAGCTTCTTCTTCTTCAAGACGAGGAAGGGAAAGTGGGTCAAGGGCAATAATGCTATTTTTACGTAGTCGATTATTGTAGATGATTTTGAATGAGACAAACTAAGGCAATTTAGACTTAGAATTGCAAAATTTGCTATATGATCATTTTTTAAGAATTTCTGAAAAGAGTTTTTTTGTGTGTTTCATCATAATTAATTAGATTTCGTTTGTTGGACTCGGTCATAAATATGTATGGACTCTGAAGGAGAAAGTAACATAAATGGGATTTTTCTTTATTTCTTCAGTCGACAGGGTTCGTTCGCCACAACACGCCACATCCAAGAGACCTCAAAGCCAAGTTCCAAAAGTGGTTTGGAGGATCGAAGCCTGGGAAGTCGAAAGCTGTGGACAAAGTGTTTGTCGCTCCAGACGAAAACGTACGATATTTCTTTCAACGATTTTCCTCCAGAGAGGCAGAGAGCGTATATAAATATAAGGTTTTGTTTGTCTTTAAAAAATGAGATTTTGCTTTTGGAAACAGGAGAACTCGAAAGGTCCATTTCGCCCCGAACGTCAAAAAATGGATCCAGATTTGTATGCAGCGGCTGTTGGAGGTCATCCGGAATTGAAAGGCTCCTCTCCACCTCCCACGGGACATACAACGTTCAGAGAAATGGAGGAAAATCGGACGGACACAAGTGAGGCGGAAGAGACAGAGGAAGCCGACACTGATGAGAATGTTCAGAACTTGGTTCGTGCAGAGATTAGATTATACACCTTTCCACACCAATATTCGCCTTGTGCCTGAATCTCAAAATAAAAAAGGATTGAAGGTCACTGTTCTTGATAAAGTGATTATAAATGCATACATATTTTTTAACATATTTTTAGGAAGAGAAGCATGTCGGCTTCATCGATGTTGATGATAAGGAAGAGGATGAAGAGGAGGTCCAGCAGGAGAGGGTCAACCTGAGATTACACCGGCGTGATACCCCACATCACTTAAAAAATAAGAGGATCAATGCCGAAGGTGGGGATGCTGACACACTTAAAGCCATTTTACAACGGGTGAGCTCAAAAACTGCATTAAAAAATTTACACCTTGAAATAATTAGATTAAAAAAGTTATACTTGTGGTATGCATGACTGAGTGAGTGAGTATATGCACTGCTGAAGTCGAAAGATTATAAATTGTAAAAACATGTAGATTAGGATGGATTTTGGATTATAAGTCTTTTTACAAGGTTGAGCGTGCGTATGCATGAGATATGAATATTTATGAATTATTCCTGAAACGAATTTTTATTCGGTAAAAATGTTTATGGTTCATTTCTCGTTGAGCGATGATCTGAATCACAAGTTTTATTTTTATTATGGCATATTATTGGCAGGTTCAGCAGAAATCCCATGAGCCTAAAGTAACTCATCCTCCAAGTGGAAGCAACGATCCTTCTGGGAACAATGCAGAAGACTTGCCAGACTCGACAAATAACCCAGGCATTATCCAGCAGCTACAGTTAGTATTAATACGTGAAGGAGGCCACCCATTCGGTCTCAATATCGCTGGCGGACTAGGATCATCCCCATTTATGGACAACGACCAGTCAATATTTATTTCTAAAGTTGTTCCAGGAGGATTAGCGGAAGCTGCTGGGTTGGAGGTGAGAGAATGAAGAAAAAAATCGATTTTTAAAAAATATTGCGAGCAAGTTTGTAAAGGAAATTCATAAATTGTGGCTTCCAGGCTGGTGATCGCGTTCTCAGCGTGAATGGCATAGACTTCACAAATATTGAACATAAAGCGGCTGTAGACGCAATTAGACAAGCTGGCAGCAAAATCCTCTTCCAAGTGGAGAGGAAAGTGTTATCTCCAGGCGAAGGGGGTGAAGTGGTAAACCAAAACCAACCCAGCGTTCAGTCACCTTCCGCGTCGTCGGCAGTTCCTTCAGTTTATCTTCCCACAACTTCCAACAGTTCCGGAGTTGGCTCCAAGGAGAGTCTCAGCGAAGGAGTGAAATCTGGCAGATCGCCATCCCCACTCCAGGACCAAGCTTCAAGCAGTGACGGAGTAGTTGCGGCCCACCAACCGTCTCCTAATTTAGTATTCCCTTGTCCAAAACCGTACAAAGGGGGCATGTCCAGTTTCGACGCGTTGATCCCCTCCGAAGTGAAGCAGCCGTCGGCTGTTGTCACTGTCACGATTAAGCAACCCGATGCCATTTCCGAAAGAGTTCCAGACATTTTCCCTGAGGCGCCCACGGACTTGGGCACAGTTACGGAAACTATCACGAAAAGCACCCTCACAGAAACTGTGTTTACTCGGGTTACTCACAATGAGGCTGTAATGGTCCCTCTCCAAACAGAGGTAAAATTTGTGACCTACTTTTCTTCCGAGAATTATTTAAATCTTTACTCCTCTCCTCATACCTTTCTTTTGTATCGGCCTTCCAGATTATCTACATTGAGAAGTCGAGTAGTGAATCGCTAGGTGTTAAAATAGTTTCCGGTTCGGAAGAAGACTGCTATCCATTTGGGAACAATCAAGCTGGCGTTTATGTTGTATATATTACAAAGGATGGGCCTGCTCACCGCGCTGGACTCAGAATTGGCCATAGGATTATAGAGATTAACGAGAAACTGGTGGATCCTGAGGATAAAAATAGGATTGCTGTGGCGTTGCTCGAAGCAGGAAATAACATTGAGTTGAAAATTCGCAAGCATCCTCCACCCCAAGGATATCTGGTTCGTTCTCATACATTTGCATGGTCTACATTTTTAATGTGTGAAGTGAAAGAATATTTTGTGTGAAAAAGTACATGTGTTGTGGATTTTTAGGAAGTGGAGCTCACTCGCGGAGACGGAGAACCTTTAGGCATGCACATAAAAGGAGGAACAGACAATCCTGGTAACCCTCTGAGGAAAAATGATGCTGGGATTTTCATCTCAAAAATATTGCCAAGTGGAGCCATTTATCGATGTGGCTTACTGAAGGTACGCCTAAACGATTTTCTAACAGCAATTATAATCTTCTATGGTTGAATCCGTAGAATCTAGTTTAATGATATGTTCTTTTCTAAATGGCTCTTTACAGGTCGGCATGCAAATCCTCAGCGTGAACGGGAACCCTCTCCTCAACGTGACTCACAATGAAGCCGTAAACGTTCTTCGAGGTGCGGGCAGTGAAATCGAGATGCTTGTCGCAAACGGCTACGATCCCAACGAGGTAGATCGTCTCCGCGCGGAGGGGAAATTGCCAGATAAGATTGTGGAAGTTTTATCAAACAGTGAGGAGGCGGCAGCCCACGCGGCACAAATAGGCCCTCCTGCAAGTCCCTCCCCAGTCCCATCAGAATCGAGAGGAGGCGAACTCGTAGAGTCGAAGGGAGGAAATCCCTCAGTAGACAAGGTAATGGGGATTGTACGTGCAGCGGAACAGTTAGTAGTGCCTTCCTCACCCACAGGGTTCAAGGAAAAGGGAACAAAATCTTCGTCGACATCAGTCGTACCTCCAAGTAGCCCTAGTTTCGACGTCAGAAAGACGACAGTTGTGATGACTGGCCATTCTCTAACTTCGCCCGGTTTAGGGGGCCAAAAGAAATTCGGTTCGGAGGGGGAAAATTTCCCCACCTCCCCAGCTCCTCCAGAGTATCCAGAAACCCTAGAACCAAAACCGAGAACACATTTTACAGCACCGGACACGGCCACGTATGCCAATCTCAACGAACTCCATTACACGAACAACTCCGGTGACAGTTCTCATTATGATCATCATCATCACCACGACATTCTGAGAAATGGCGAGAGGGAAGCGGATGTGTTCATTGATTCTGATGGTGGAGGTGGTCTCAATGGAGGAGTGGAAGCTAGGAATCCTGTCTTTAATGGAAACTCAAATTATCATGAAATCGGCCTACCTCCCGTCCCGCCGGGTGGCTACAGACAAAAAACCATCCCCTCCTATCTTCCCCTTGGACAAAATCTCTCGGAGGGGAGTGAAGATGGCAAGGAAGCTCCTGTTCCTACCCCGAGAACTAGTATTAGCAGTATGGGAGGAAGATCATCGCCTTCTCCTTTGGAAGAGGTAAGATAATAAATGCACCTCCCTTTCTAAACATTTTCTTCCGAAAAAAATCTTAAATCAAACGCATATTTATCAGGTCACGGAAAACTTTTTAAAAAATGATGTATATTCAATTTCCCCTTGATTCTTCTCTGCGAAAATTTCACAAAAAGATTCCTTCCTTTGTTTTACTTGAAAGGTCTCAGTCGTAACAGCCGTATAGGGGCCACGTGTCAAGAAAAGTGCTTCCACTCGCTTTAGAATACTTAAAATCGACTTGCCGTTGCCACCAATCATTTTTTTAAAAATCCAAGTTGGTTTTTTATCTGCTTTAAAATATTCATGAACACTTTTTGCATAACAAAATTAATGATACTCAAGTAGTTACATACACATATACGACTAGATAGTATGCTTTTCGAGGAATGGGTTTTTACAAAAAAAACAAACTGGAAAATAATGAATTTATGCAGATGAAATACTGGAGTAGTCCATGTATTTAACAAGGTTCCTAATCTATTTCAATACTGGAAAGTATAATACTCGATTTTGTCACAAAAACAGAAAACAAGATACATACATATACAAGTACATACTAAATAGGTTGTAGGAGCAAAATATAGTTAAGATGAAACCAATTGACTTGTTTTAAAGGGAGATTTATTTGGAGATTTACTTTCTCTAATAATTTATATTAAATTGCAATGATTTAAAACAATACTTGCCTATATGAATATGAATGATATTACATTCACGTGGACCATATTTCATACACATGAATGAACCATACCATGACCATATATATAATACCTTACACGAAAATGCTGGTTTCATTTTATAATTTTTAGTTTGATATTGTTTTTATTCGGGTTTTAAAACAAGGTTTAGGGATTTAAAAAATATAAGCAATTAATTTGATATAAATGGATTAGTTTACTCTACTCTTTTATATACACTGAAACATATATGCTGAGATATACTTTTATTGTTGCTAGTCTTTTGGCTGTCACTCTCTTCTCTGACACAAACAAAATCTCATAAACATGTCCATGTAAGCTTTTCTACTCTGGAATTTTTATATATAAAAAGGTAAACTAACAAAGCATAGTTTTTAATTTTTTAAAAACAATTTTAAGTTGATTTTACTGCTCCATATTGTCCACTCTCTGTTCGTTTTCTATTCTTGAGAACAACGATACATTTGAAAGCTTCATTAGCTTTCGTTAAGAACAAAGCACGAACACGATAGCGAACAAAATACACAAAAGCTAACGAAGATAAATATTTAGTTAAATTCTTCTACAACGTGAATATATTTTTAATCAACGCAATTGTATATTGCATCTAAATTTGAGACATGAAACGAATCTGTAATTATAAATATGTACATATGAAAAAGTTATATACTTTGTTTTTTAGGCTAGATTGAGTAAATTCATAATTATCTTTGAGGATTTGCACACATGCGTCTTTTACTATTTGCTGTATTATATGTTTGAGAGTTTTTATCCATGATATTTATTATACAATTCAATAAAAAAGGAAAAAAATATTACTTAAAACCATATCATCTTTCACTCTGATATTCTTTCGCTAGCATATAAAAAATATACTTTATAGGTGACACAAACTATTCTTTTCGACTTCATTTTCATTTATTTTACTGATTCTCTGGAGCACTACTGGCGAAAGACATACTCGTAGAATATGACATGACGAGTAGCAAGCACAAAAAAGGGGTTGAAGGGGTGTGAGAGAAGGTCAGTCAAAGTTATCAAAAGGTAAAGTTAATTTTTTCCAACAAACAAAATAATTTAAACAAGTAACATATCTTCCTTTTTGCTGTGTTCTTTGGTGTTGGTTTCCTCATTTTTTATAACTAAAAAAACTGGATTCCGTTTTGGCTCTAAGACTGGCTGTGACTGTGCGTTTCTTTTATGCAAAAAAAATATTACAAGACTTATCACAAAAAGCATGATTCTTTTTAGTATTCAGTTTTATTTTAAATGTGGAGCAAACAATGAAAGTAATTATTTTAGGTAATCTACATACATTTAAAGCATGCCTGTTTTGAAGACGTTATAATTGTCAATAATTGTAAGCCAAAACAAACAGAACAAAAAATTGGTTGCATTTTTCGGTTGTTGAACGTGGCTTTCTTAAACTTCTAAGTGTGTAAGTGTCAATGTATATTCAGTAGAAGCTACTCAACTTAATGACAGACTTTCTCCAGGGAAAGTCGTAGTCTTACGATACCCCAAAAATATAGAAATAGTTTTATTTTCAGTTAGCTCGGTCAATGTGTCCAAGTTTTTTTCTAAAATTCCAAGCGATACATGTAAAACATGAAAGAATTACTAAATCGAAGTTGTTTGCTTAGGAAATTGATCTTTGGCCTGTTGATTGTTTATGATTCTCATAATATTATGATATACACGTGTTTGTGTGACATCGTTTGCATGAACTTGTGTTTTTGGTGTGGATTTTTGCACTATCCTTTACAAGCGTGTCAAATATTCTTGTTTTCGTCTGTAATTAAAAAACCGAGTTCTTATAAAATTCTAATGTTCGTCAATGATTCTTTTGCAGGGCCCCAAAGAGCTGAAAGTGAAAATCAAAGACCTTTCCCCGAGAACTGTAAATGTTCAGCTTACCGTGCCCATTGCGACTGGAGAAGAATTCGAACCTGACGAGCAGGAACCGGTGTTTCAATTCAAACCAGAGTTTCATCGTGTACCCTCCCCAATTCTGAAAACTCCTCTGGTCACATTCATCCCTCCAGAAAAGACAGGGGCAGCGGCAGCGGAGAATAACATGCAGTACTCTCAGAGAATCGTCCCCCCTGTAGAAAGCCCACCTGAGGAAGTATTCAACTCTGTTCCTCCTCCACCACCGGAGGTTCCCCCGCCAAAGTTGTCTGACTTGAGGGCAAGCACTGTTTCAGCAAGGGCGAAGTTTTTCGAGCAGGAAATTCAGCAGCTACAACAGCCAGGAAATAAACCTTGTACGATCACAACTAGAAGTAACTTTTGATTTTTTATGTGATCGAATAAGGTGCCTAATTTTTTGTACTTTTTTGCTTACAGCTGTGAAGCAGTTTTCATTTCTAAGTCAATACGAAGTGGATCGAATGAAGCAAGAGGAAGAGCGTAAGATTGCAGCTATTGGTGGCTCAATGGACATTTTGAGAACTACCGAACTGGAACAAGTTGTGGAGGAAGATGAGGACTACTACTTGGAAGAGCTTAACAGTGGAAATGTGGATGAGGAGGAGAGGGGTAAGGGAGGATCTCATGGTGATATAAGTGGAACATCGGGTTTAGGGGACAGTTCTACTAGAATCAATGCAGCTGGCAGAACGTCCGGACAACCGAGGTCGATTTCCGCTTCCAGCATCAGCTCCATTTCGTCAACGGGGAGTATTCGCACCGCGAAGGCGGAGAGGAGACTGAATGAGAAGTTGTCGCGAGAGGTTCGTGAAAGGATTTTGAATAATTTCTATTCCATAGAAAATTGGAGAGGAGATATAATAAACGGAAACCACTTTCTGTCTGTTAACTCCTGTAGCAGCAGGGTCTTCGAGATCCAGGTCCAGATCCAACTCTTGATATGGATCTTAGTCCTTCAGAGCAAAGAGCTTTGCAGGCGGAGAAGAGAGCTGCGTGGAGGAAGGCAAGGCTGAAATCTTTGGAGCAGGTAAAGCTTATCCAAACACATATCTTTATAGATTGTCACCGTCACCGAAAGTTCTTGGTTTAAAATTCGTTTCTTATAATGTATTTCAGGATGCAGTCCAAGCTCAACAGGTACTTAATAGAATGAATGAGTTAATCGACGGCAACCCCACAGGTCCCAACTCCAATCAGCCCACTTCCGGTGGAGACCGTGGCTCCGCCGAAAAGTTGGACAATGAGAGCAGAAGAAATAGAGCTGCCGATGAAGAAAACAACGTCAGTATTGTAAGCATAAGACACTAAGCCTTTTCAAGTTTTACCAAACCAGAAATTTTTTTACCGTAATTTCTTTCTCTCTCTTTAACTTTTAACACTTTTACAATATTATATTAACAATAACTCTTTTCATTCCCATGCATTAAAATACCAAATTTTAACCAAGCCAAAAAGTAAAGTCTAACGTTAGAAATGTGTAGAACGCGGTTCTTGAAAACAAAGACGTTCTTCTTATGAAAATCTTATTTTGATGATTAAAAATATTTGATAAAAAATCTATACTCTATCCGCTGCTGGTATGGAAGAAAAAGTCTTCTATCGTGAAAAAATCGAGTAGTTCAAGTTCAACTTTCACTTCCTCCTCCTCTACCTCTCGCTCTACTAACCAGCCTATTTTCTCCAAGGATTCATCATCATCCATTGACTCCCCGGAACTCCCCAAACACCACTTCCCCTCCCTCTTCATTCGAAAGAAGTCCGCAGGGCCTAGAAAGGTTATTGGGGAGAGGGAAAGGGTCGTTGGGGAGAAGGTGTCGCGCAAAACCCAAGAATGGTTCAATGAAGCGACGGGCAATTTTGAGATTCGGACTGTTGAAATTATCGAAAAGATTATCGAGCATGAGGTACTCAACACAGATTTTGCATCCGATTTTCATATAATATTTTTTGATTAGCTCTCTCGTTCACGTAGATAACACATCACAGAATATCTTGGCACAAAATTACAATATATTTTTTACACACTCTCAACGCACGCACTCACTTGTTCTCATGCAACTCCCACTGGAACAATGGAGAGTTTTCACGGAATCATTATTCAATTTTGTTGGAGAACAATAATTTACGTTTCCAGGCTTCTTCTCACATTCTGACTTTGGAATTATGGGGAAACATGTAATTTGCGGCGAAAGTGCACCTGTCTGCAAACGCATGCGAATGTAAAAAAATGTTCCGAAAATATTTATATGCATTTTTTGTAAAATAGTAGATCATGATCATCGCATTGGTCAACATATGCACGTGTTTAATGCACTTTATTTGTAAGTATTGTTCAGAACCACTTTAATTTAGTTTAGTTATGTTGTCTTAAGTTCCATGTAATTATTAGAGCTCATGCCTGGCAAATTTGACGAGACCAAAAATTCAATTCGCTCTAGCACAAAACAGCACGGGTTTCACTTGATTTAAACGCAACAGTTGCAAAAATTGATGACGTGGTAAAATTAATTGTATGTAGTTTACATCACATTTTCAAACTTTTTGATACCAGATTTCTTCAAGCTTTTTACTCTTTTGTATCACTAATCCAATTCCTATTTTGCATGTAAAACTCTAAACTCTTTTTGCTTTCCTAAAGTATGCCATGCATGTACACTCGTACACTTTCTTCTTCTGCATTTTTGTGGAAGTTCGTTTAGCAGCCTTTTGTGACGTAGCCAATACTTTGTTCGTTGACGCCAATGTCTTTTCATGCCCTTTTCCATTTAAGGTGGAGACAACGGAGCAGAAGATCATTTCTATAGAGCTGGACAGCCCTCTAAAATCCCCATCGTCTGTCTCGGGAGACGAGCCACCAGCATTTCCTGAACCTACCAGCTCAACGGCCGGAAGTGGTGGAGGTGGCAGTGGAAAAAGAAAGAAGCGAAAGGGGTCGAAAAAGAAGTAGATTGACTTATTGGCTACGTAAAATTTCTAGTATTTTTTAAATGTAGTTGTGTACAATCGGTGAAAGTACGCAAAATAGGGAATTTCGTATTATATCGTCGAGCGTCGAAACTTTTGAAAAAAACTAGAGCAAATGTATTTGTATACTGTAAAGTGATGAAAAAGCCCTCCAATTTATAAAAGAAAAGTTGCAATTCTACCTGTATCCATGTTGGCTGATATGAATTCTACATCTCACCTACGGCCAAAAAGCAGAAAAAGTATTGTAAGTAATTATTACTTATGTAAGAAATTTTTAACGAATAGTAGTATAGTTGGACGTGAGTAAAAATTTGTAGTACGAGTTTGAATTTATCGACATTCAAATATTTGATAATTTCATTGTTAGTACTCTGCTTCAGAAATGATTTGCTCGTGCTTGGGGATCCTAGTTTGTCAGATAAATAATGCATGATGGCGTTGTTAAGTACAAGTTTGTTTGACATATGTGACAAAATTTTGATTTTTAATGCAGACGTAGTAGTTATTCAAGTTATTAAGAGACATTAATCTCGTCACACAATACATTACGTTTGAAAAAATAAACTGGAACATCATTTATTAAAATTATGTGCATACGTTAATAGAAATTCGAAATACAATACATTTTCTAGCAGCATATATGTTACCATTAAAGTACATTAAATACACTCCTATTCAAAAGGGTTCTCGCAAAACTCAAGAATGGTTCAATGAAGCGACGGGCAATTTTGAGATTCGGACTGTTGAAATTATCGAAAAGATTATCGAGCATGAGGTACTCACTACAGATTTTGCATCCCATTTTCATATAATATTTTTTGATTGGCTCTCTCATTCATGTAGATAACACATCACAAAATATTTATTTTAAATTATATATATTTTTTACACACTCAACGCACGCTCTCACTTGTTCTCATGCAACTCCCACTGGAACAATGGAGAGTTTTCACGGAATCATTATTTAATTTTGTTGGAGAACAATTTACCCAGCCTTCTCCTCTCGTTCTGACTTATGGAATTATGGGGAAACATGTAATTTGCGGCGAAAGTGCACCTGACTGACAACGCGTACACTGTTGCCCGATGTAATTTTAACATTTTAATGTATTATTTAACTGTTCTAATAACCTTGGTCTATAACAATTACGTCACATGGTTTAAACTGCCAGTTCCTCATAGATATCCCTTCCAACTTTTGAAAAACATCATCAAAGGCCCTGAAAACAAAAGGATCACGTTAAACGTCAATTCCTGTGAACAGATAAAACTTAATAAGTCAAACAAGAGCAATCTAATCGTAAATTTGTAAGTCACCATATTGTTTCAGAATACTTCATGCAAAGCTGGTGAATGGAAACTTACTTCTGATTGTTTGCATAAGTATAATTGTGGGTCGCAACTTTGCGACTAATATGCAAGCTCACACAGTCAAACAAATCTTTCGACTTTGAGGGGTCCATCGTTTTAACTTGGAAGCATTTTTTGTCATGACTAATGATGAAGAATGAACCCGAGCACTGGACTATGCCTACAGGGGGTCCAGTGTATGCAATGGCGGTTGAATTTGCCGAGCTTGCCAAACGGAATTCCCTAGAAATATAATTTTGAGTGGTCAGTGTCCAGTAATAGCTAATAAAATTTTCTTAATTTACCGTTACTTGCTATTTTGAATATAAAAATATGCTTAATATACGTGTCCATAAATTCTAGGTAGACTATTTTCTTGACGAAACACCCCTTATCAGAATGTTTCACAAAATTTTCCTGTAACAATCGAACAAAGAAGTGGTAGGAGAAAGTAGCCATTATATCTGCAACTGAAAAAACGAAATTAGTTAACTGGTTTATAATAAAATATTATTTTGTGATGAAACGTGACGTTTAGAGTGAAGTATTTAAGGTTAGGAAATTCGTTAGGAAATATATTTATTACTTACATGTTTTGTCCGGAACTTTGGGCTTGTCGTCACTAAAATCGCTTCTACCTGGAGATGGTGCCGAAATCTCGTTCTTAACAATGCTTATATCTGCCATTATACTTATCCTTGCTTCTTATGCAAATTAAGTTGTAGTAACTGATGTTAATTCGGTTTGTCGTGGAAATGCGGTACCAAGGTGGTTTATGCGTAAAAATGTTCAACACAATAGAATGAAATCAGTGAAATGAGCATGCCAGGTGCACTGCTTGGGTAAACGTAGCGATGAAGATATATTCATGCTCCTTTATTGTTCACTATTATTACTTCCCTTCTCCTCAGGCATCGTTGTGTAAAAATAGGAATTGTTTATTGTGGTGGGACATATTTTGTTCCACTTCGTGTTCGACCGCAGATACATTCACGTGAAAAATCAAGCCCCTCGCGCAAGACCGTTTCATGTCCATCCGAGTACACGAAAATTGTAGACTTCGTTAGACAGTGACTAGCCAGAACTGTCATTTTCCAAGTCAAATTCTATTTATGAATTAATACTTTGTATTTGTATGCGGAAGATGCTCCCTTAAAACGTAGACGCATATATGTATATCAAAGTATCAACGAAGGACATGTCATTTGTGTTCCTAGTTTAGTACCTATTGCGTGTATTTTCCCATATTCATTCCTCTATGCAGCATGCAATGCAAACTCTGGCAAAGAGTATGATGGTATTATGCCGTAGTCAATACTTTCTTCACGTGAATTCCTTCGTTTCTACATGCTGTGGTAGTGCTCAACCTCCATCCTCGCTATGCCTTTTTGACAAATTTAATATTACCGAATTTTTTATTGTAATACTGACAAATTAGTTTATTCAATGGTTTTACAGAAATTCAAACTTCACACACAAACCCCCATTTTCAAAGAAACCGGATAACAAGAAATAGAAATTAAGGACTGAAAAGTTATATAAACGACTGCACACAATGGATTTTACAATATAGCTGGATTATTGCATATTTTCATTCTGAAAGCTAATTACAGTCAACTATAAACTGTTGTTCAGGTGCTGGCATAACCTAAAGCAGTACAAGGGCGATGGTCACAAACAAAGCTAAATTACCTTATGCATATCCTTCGTAACCTCGTTTTGGAACCATTGTAATCTGAGAAAATCCACTAAAACAAAAACAAATCACAGTAAGCACCTTGTAATATGAATGTGATTCAAAAAACGAGAAATGTGGACAATCTTACTCATTATCTCGATCAATTTTCCAATATTTCTCAACTGTATCAACTGCAGACAACCGTTGTGTGAATTCAGAGTCATGGGTAATGATGATTAGCTGAAAGTTTCTTCTGGATCTCATTTTCTCAGCAAGACTAAAATTTATAAGGAAAAACAAAACGCTGTTGTATTCAAATATGTTAAATTATGATTATTGAGCTTACTCGGCTAGAGCAGAAGATAGAGAGTTAATATTCTTCTGATCCAAATTCGTCGTCGGTTCATCCAACGCGATGATGCCGCAACGAGCTCCAAATGATTCCGCAAGCGCAATTCGGATAATAATGGAAGCCAAAACTCGTTGACCAGCACTGCATCTTCCTCGCATGTCGATGTCCACTCCACGACGAGTAGCAACCACTCTGACGAAAAGTAAACCAAAAAGGATATATAAGAATGGGGTTTAAAACTACTTCCTAAAACAAGAACAAAAATTCCACAATGACCCACCTGTAATTATAAGTTTTTCGGGTGCTTCCAGTTGCTTTAACTTTGGTCGCTGCCAAAGCGTCCTCATCAGCCTCCGTTTTAATACTAATTTTATCGATGTCGTTTCCCTTGTAAATTCTTCGCCAATATTCAAACAAGATTTTGTTAATTTTCTCCATCTTCATTTTGTGAAACTTCATAATAGCAACATCTAAAGCCTTCAGGTAAGTTCGAACATCTTTGCGTGCTTTCGTGTAAACAGTTTTCTTGGCCACTTTGAGAATGTACTCGTTCTCAGCAGTGGACAATGGCGGACGAGATAACTCAGACTCGAGCTCTGTAGTAGTTTTAATGAGCTCCGTACGGGAACCCTTCATCTGGTTACACTTGCGACAGAGATCAGTGTGCTTCTGATCTACTTCCCGTTTCTCAGCCGATCCCCCTCGATTTTCAGCTTGACTTAAGATCTTCACCTTCTCGGCCAGCTCTACTTGCAATTTCGCAACATCTTCTGCTTTGATCTTCAATGAGAGATTGTCTTGAAGATCGCGTTGCTTAATCTGAAAATAACACAGACTGTTTCAATTTCAATCTCCGCATTACCAATTCGAACAAAGAAAATCAAGTATAAAGTCGCACGCCTGAGTCATAACTTACGTCCTGATTGACGATTTCTTTCTTCAGTGCATCAACTTGCTTGATGATTTCCTTTTTCTGTTGATCACACTCTGCCAACTTTTTTTTGCATTCGGATAACCGATCTTTCAAATCTGCAAATCGCCCTTTCTTCTTCTCGAATTCCTCTGTTTGCTTATGCAAATCTGAAATGGAGTCTTTTTGCTTCTCCAGAGAGAGCTTTTCGTTGCGCATATTTTTCAAGGAATCATCTCGTCGTTGAATGCAGGAAGTCCTGTTCTTATCTGCTTTTGTAAGATCATTGTTTTGTAACGGAATGCTTTGCGTGAGCTCATTGATTTTGGCCTGCAGCTCTTTCGTGGTCGCTTCGAGCTCTTTCTTCTGCTTTTCGAAAGCGTCCCGATTTTGCAACTCGGCAGTGATCCTAAGCTTCTCTTTTTGAACTTTGTTTTTATTTTCCTGAAGTTTGGATAATTCATCGCGTTGTCGGCTTCTTTTCTCCTCCTTGTTTTCCTTGTCTAATCGTTTTTTCTCCACAGTTTCTTTGAGTTCTCGTTGCTCGGCCTGTGCTTCGGAGAGGGTTGTTCCACAGCCTGAAAATACATTAAATCGTATATTACAAAAAACTAACTTCACTTTTATCAGAGTTGTAAAACATATCATAAACCTTACGTTTAGCTTCTGGATCGCGAGAGTTCTCCAACTTTGCGATCTGATCTTCCAGTCGCTTAAGCTCCTTTTTGAATTCATCGTACAGTGTAACATCACTCATCGATTTGTTAGCTAATGCTAAATCCGTATCCAAAACTTGGACCGTATGCCCGATATCTTCAAGTTCTTCCTCAAGATTTCGAATTTTCTCTTCGAGTTCTGTCCTCTTTGTTTTTAAGTTTGGAATAGATTCCGTTTCCAGACGCTGAACCTCGTCCCAAACAGGCTTGACATTGACAACGAGTTGCTGGCGTGACTTCATATCTTCAATGTCGGCCTTAAACTTTGGAACATTTTGTTGCATTCTTGTGATATCTCCTTCAATCTACCAAAGTCACAAAAGTCGGCTACTTCACCAGCGTACTGTGCA
>JAQFZW010001290.1:0-29537 GCA_034687055.1 Heteromurus nitidus
GATATGGGATGTCACTACACTTTGCTCCTTCTCAAGATGTCTGTATGATCTTTATGGATTTTTTCTTTAAAAAAAAGTTGGCTGCCAGTCAATCACCCAATCTTTCAACAACAAACGAACTAGTTCGACAAACGTAAAATAACACAATTTTCCCCCGACTTCCGGATATATTTATGCATACATCATCCTATCATTGTGTATTAAGCTATTAAAGCCGGTAATGGTGAAGACTATATAGGTGCGTATGTTAACACAAGGAAAACAAACGTCAGGAGCATGTCAAAAATATTCATCCTTGGATTTCCCAGAAAATTATCGATGCTCAAAAAAATGTTTGAAATATTTCTGGGTATTTACATACGATTTGTACATTTCATTTCTCAACCAAATGTTCATGGAAAAAGGTAATATTTGTCACGAACACACAGCCTACAGCAAACTTAAAGCTTGAATGGAATATATCTTGGATAATACGAAATCCTTCAAAAAAAATCGTGGCTTACTCGTCCTGACTGATACAATCAAGACAAATGGATGGGTAACAGCAATTTTCTACAAATTCATCTTATTCATTCATTTGGAAACAGGCGTACATACTCATTTCATTCAGGAAGATCACAGAGTGGTGACTGTGATGATGATGCTACTGATGACGACGACGAAGACGATCCTTTTCCATTTTCAACCTTCTCGAATATTACGTTTGGTTCAAATTGAGCCTCTCACAAATCACACAAATCTCCATTTTTGTCAAAAAGACTTCAACAGATATGTTCCTCATGTCATCTTATCCCTCTCTCTATTCCTTGCCGACGACACTTTTTTCCTCCATCCCACTTGACATTTTTGTCAAAAAAATCTTTTGTACCAAAAATCTGATATCTATCCACATCTATATACTTACACACATACACATGTCATGTTACCTTGTTATTTCTATTATAAACTGTTACACAATAACAACACAATATTCTTTGTCTTCTCTCCCTAGATCCGCCTTTTTCAGAACTACTCTGCTTTTTTGAGTTTTACAATCAATTCACATGGACAAAACTGTATGCAGATTAGGTGAAAAATAGGATCTTCGCACACATTCACTTAAGTGAGCTTTCAGTTAGCAAAACAACTTTAGCAAACAAGACGACTGAAAATATCCTTGTTTTTGTCTCGACTTCCCTTATTATTGTTGCCCTCACTTTTGAATTTAAAACAAAAAAAATTGAAGAAAGAAAGTCGAAAAATGCCACACACCAGACAAACCCACACGTTCACACTTCACACTCACCTAAACCAAGAGAAGAAGCGCACGAATAAAAAAGACGTCTCTCTCAGAAATATTTTTTCAGAGAGGAAATAGAAGGTTACTCAAAATAGTTGGCTAAAATGTAAACTTTGTTGAACACGTTCGAAAAACGTGTGTATATATAGAGCTCAGTGCAGCGAGCAAAATGATCTTCCTGTGTGCACGAATTGAATATTCATTCGCATATACGATTTTTTACACTAACTCCCCAAAAAAAGAATGAGAGTTGGTCTCATGCACTATGTCTCATCATCGTCATCATCTCCAATCTTTCCCATGGTTTATTTAGAATTTTTTTTCAGAGTTTTGGCGTGGCAGAAGCTTCAATTCATTTTGGTTTTGCTCTAAAAAATCTGCCCTCCTGTTCGCACTGAAAAAATTGAAGTGCAAAGTACACGACGCAACAGGCTGAAATATTTCAATGTGGCGAGTGGAGGAGCAGAAGAGTGTGGCGACTAGCCCGTTTAGCAGAGGAGCACACAATAGACTTAAACTATTTCATATATAATTACAATCTGTTGCAGACAGATAAGTTTTGTGTGTCTCTTCCATGTCACAACAAGAGACGAAATGTGTCCAAAATGTTTTACGCGGACGTAATGTGATGATACACATATTATGTATGTGATGCGATGTGACGAAAATTGCTGAGTGATATGCTGACTCTAAAACCTTCAGGATACTATATAGACATTTTGCACAAAAAATGCCACTGTAGACAGCTCCCAGTAATATTAACGATAATGATGATGATGACATTAATACTTAGGAGAGGAAAAAAGAGCTTTTTTACATGCAAAAAAATATAAAAATGCTAATGTGCATCTGTTGAATCATGTATAGAGACTGGCTCTCTCGGTGGCTGGATATTTAAGCAAGCATGAAAAATTGGAGGAGATGAGAGTGAGTGTGATCTAGTTACAATGCAAACACAGCAGTATGCGCTTCACAAGAAAAAGAGAGCAACTAGCGAATTCATTTCATTTCACAGATGCACATTTTTTCACCATTTCAATGCACATTTTCAGCTATTTGCTTTTAAATTAACTGAGGAAATAAAACCTTTGAAAAAACACTCTCTCCAGATTTTCTCTCTCTTTTATGCAAACATGTGGAACTTATAAAGTAAAACTCCAATCATTTCATTTAAGTAAGTGTATGCAACAAATTGCCAAACCTTTGAAACTAGATCGCATCTCATGAATGTATTTTTGTAGCAAATGTAATGAATATGCAAAATTGTAAAAGTTGCTGAATTTGCTATAAAATTCACTTCCAATTCACGGTTCCACAACGTTTTGCACGTTGGAATAGTACCACACACACGACACGTACATCCACGTTCAACGTCCATGACGCTATTGTTTACAGATAAACTTTTACAGACTACCGAGTACATACATACATTTTTGCAGCATAAAAGCTTTGTTCGCAAATACTGCGCATCTCCCTATTAGTCACCCAGAATCCTTTCAGGATTAAGCAGGATGATAGCATTGGATAGCACATGATGTTGTAAAATATTTGAATGTAAGGTATCTGCAGACCATAAAACTGTAGTAATAAGTCCAGCAATCTATAAATTCTCGTCATCGTCATCCTAATAGCATAACAAAAGTTGTAAATTTTAATTAGTTTTTCTTTATATCATCCGTCGCTAACTAACAAACTTCGACATTCATTTGAAAGTTTGAAGATGTGGTGACGAATACAGATTTCACAACCTTTGGATATTACGGGTTGTAAACTAGGATTCAAAATATACATTACTCGTATGCATCTTATAAAAGTATCCAGGGACATCAATGCAGCAGCAGATTCCCAAAGAGCAGCTCATGTTTGTAACTCTGCGTCTGCCGTCACGAGAATAACTTGAATGAATGTGGGAAGTTTTCTCATCATCATCATTTTTACGCATTTTATTTATGCGTTGAGAACATTTGCATCACTTTGTGGATAAGGACCATTACAACCTTGTACTTGATATCGTAACGATTTCAAGAATGAATAATGTTTGCTTGAGTCCCATAAAATGTCTAATTACTCTGACAGGTTTGCGAGCAGAGTGAAGCAATTATTATACTCTCTGGAAATGGCAATGAGGATGGCTACTACGTACTACTTATCTGAAATGGAGTTTCTCAATGGATTTGGTATGATGATTGCTACTTTTTTCAAGTTCAAATTAACAGCACAGCGAAATGAAGTTTAAGAAAAAGCACTTTGAAGAAAAACCGGACAACTTCCTGAAACTCCAAAGAATTAATACAGTAATAATGGCCAATACAGATAAGGATTGGTATTAAAGACGTCAGCAAAAAGTAAATAGGGAATATAAACACATTAAAAAAAGACGAGCCTGCCATAGCAGATATCAGCTCTGCGCCAATATGTTTAATGATGCCATCAAATTTTTAATCAACTCAATCAACCGATCACAAAAAGGAATTCATCAAACAAGTCAAGTCAGCATATCACATATATCGCAAGAAGACAACTTTCGAAGGCATATAAATCTTGCCGCTGTATTTGGCATTATCGATCTGCATTCCTTATTCCTTTTTGTGTAATAGCAACTTGTACTAGAAATCGGCACAACTTTTCTCCTCTTGTTTTAACAAAACTGAGCGATTATAAAACAAGAAAAAAGAAATGTGCGGAGGAAACAAATGGTTTGTTTTGTACAATCGAAGTACAAAGGTCAAAGGAAAGACCATCGTCTCCTTGCTAATTCATAATCAAAATATTATAGTTTTAATTGAGAAAGTTTTATTTTTGATACATTCCACGTGCAATAACCACCGATGTACTCTTAACATAAGTAAACCAAGAATCCGAATACTTGACAATCCGATTTCGAAATTTCATCGATGTACCTAGTTTTCGTTGACTACCTTCACAATGGGTTATCATCAATAGCTAGACCGTTTATGTTTATATAACCAGCACCAGCAGCCAATACTTCCTGTAAATCACACACTATGTGGCAAAAGAGGGAATTACCTATAATCAACGATCTATGAAAATAATAAGTCTATATTATACTATCAGCCTATAACCTTTACACTATATTTAATTATACGAAATTTTCTAAAAATCTTTACCACTGCTCAACTCTAACATATGCATAAACAATTATATATATTATTTATTATACTTCGTAAACTATATCAAGTGACAAATTTTACAGAATATTGAACAATAATTCGCATTAACACTCTAAAGACTCCCTCACCTACCCCTCCGTTACACTTTTGGACATTCCCGAAGGCCAATAAGCCGTTAAAAGCTGTTTGTTTTAAGCCCTCCATTTCAGCTTATCTTGTCATCAAATCACCAAAAGTAGACTTGGCAAAAAAATTATGTACTCTCTGAATTTCAACGGGATTCCAAATAGATCGTACACTCTAAATCGATATTTCATTTCAATGATTTATCTCCTATCATATTCTCTGGGCAGGTAAGAATGCAAAGTGACAAAATTCAATTAGATGCACTCCTGGCTAACATTTGTAGTATTCACAAGCTCAGCTCCTCAGTTCGCTAATGATAATGATAAATTAACCTATATTTCCTTGATCTTTTCACCTAATCTCCTTCGATCCGTTTCAAGCACAGGAAAAAACCAAAGCAAAAACAAATAGCTTTTTGCTTCACATTCCAAATCGGATATTGCAAGGACAATGACAAATGGAATTTGTACATTTTCAGCTATTTCAATGTTTCTCAAAAAGGTGCACTCATACATTTTTGCTCATTCATAATGAAACCTACTCGCATGCTTCCTCTTTGTCATGTACAAAAACAGAAAGTAAGTTACCGTAATCATCTCAAAAATCTCCTGCTATCTGATGAAAAAGTCGCTGAGTTGTATGAAAGAAAGCTAAATTATAATTTATGTTTTAATGCAAGCAGGAAGAATGACTAAACTATAAAAATCAAAATACATCTAGACATTTCTGTCTAACGCTCACGCAGGTTACACCAGCGCACACGTAGGCATTTTCCATATTTTTTTGGTTCATTCTTCAAAATCCTCACTTCATTCAAAAAAGTTGACATGTGATGTCAATCTCCTGTCATCATCGCGTATCATCTTCGTTTGACTTTTCCCCGTCTTGGGCCAAATGCATACATACATACATCACTCCCCATTACAGCTAAAAAGCTATGAAGGTGTTACACTTTTGTTTACACATTTTTGTGATTATGCACACATAATTCATTTCTTGGTTGTAAAAACGTGACATGACTGGACTGATTTCAGAATAAAGTTGAACCTGATGATCAGGATCAAAAAAGCAGGTAGGTAAAGGTAATAATTTGTATGGTCATATGGAAAGTAACTTAGCGTGCGATGCTCTTAAAAATGAGCACGTACACATATTAGAAAGCAGAGAGTTTTTAACAGCATGTATTTATCCCTGACTGTGAATTATCAGGTCAATTTAGAAACAATTGCGAATAAAATGCGGGCCAAACTGAACAAAAGGGATTTTTTGTGATCAGAGAAAAGAATATGGAAAACGGATATGGACACAGTACACAGGACTTTACTGAATGATGATGATGAGATTCATTCAATACCTTCATTCTTCAATGGAATCAGTTGAGTCCGAGCGAGAAAAAAATTTGATTCAATTGAGTTAAGTAAATTATGTTGCCGCTTTTAATAGGAATTTCTTTTCTTCATCGAATCTTTTTGTTGAATGAGAATGAGACTTAAACCTCCTCCTTTTCATTATGCCAATACCGGAGCAGAGCATAAATAAATAAAATACAGAAAGCATTGAACTGTGTGACAGTTAGCTAAAAAGCTAAAGGATTTTTTTCTCGTTCTTTACTTGTCTCTCAAGCTTAAAGAGAATGGAGGAGAGAGAATATAAGAGAGCTCCTGATTTCAAGAGTATGATTACACGTGACCAAATTTGGATATGGGATCGTTTTATTTATATTGCATTGCGGTTCTGCAGATTGTGTGGGCAGCTTAAAAAGAGATACGAAAGAGGAAGGTTTTTCCTTGACGAGCCAAAACATGTTATTGAAACTTTTTCTGTGGGGATGTGACTTTTTTGTCTTATAAAAATGCGAATTAAGACTCGTATTCAGGAAAGATTACCAGCGCTTCATCCTCATTGCCATCATCAACTCATTCTTAAAGTTCTTGAATTTCCTCTTCTCTCTCTCCTGCTCTCCATCTTGTCTCCTGTTTGTCGGCCTGCTTTCATTTCATAATAGCAAACTAGTAATCATATAAATGCCTGCATATATGAATGCAGGCATGTAAAAGTAATATAAAAGTGTGTTGAATGTGCTTTGAGGCTCTTTCAAGATAGTTTTTGCAACAGCTTTTCATTACGATAGTTAAGAGGAGAGAGATGAGATATGTATTATGTATGTCGACGCGATGAGAAGACCAAGTGGAGAGGGGCTGCGCGTCTCGCTGATTTACAATCATGATAAAATAGAGTCATTTTCCGTCTCATTCAACTCAATTCTGGTTGATTGACTTCATAAATTCTTACACACCTCATCTGTCATTTACTTAACCTATAATAGGCAATATGGAACATGTAATGCATGCGTGCACAATTTCTTTTGAAAGTTTATTTGCATATGAGTGTCAAATTCGCAAACTCTTGCTGTTAACTTTTTTCTTCGTGTGGTTCAGTTGAGAAGAGTGACTGTGAGAGTTTTCTTCTCTTGTGGCCGTGGCGTTCCGTTTGGGAAGTAGGTTGTGGAGATTTCCTTTGTGAGTTTTTAAAACTTTGGCCTGTGAAAGTTTTTTTTATTTCCCCCGCATGGATTGCTATTTGGAATTGGAATGAAACCATAATTTCAGGGGGAAATTCCGCCCTGAAAAAAAATGTTGACTGGGACACACAAAAGAAGATGAAAGCATGTAATCAATTGTTCATCTGCGCGTTACAAATTATTGGGAAATTCAGAATTTTTGACTATTTTTCGTCGCTTCAATCTAGAAAAGGGAACGTGAAAATATGTTGCAACTCGCAGCAGCAGAAGAGATCCTTATCACGAATTGTCTCAGAATGTATCATGACAAGCTCTCAACAATATCGTATTACAACAGAGAGCATGAAAATGAACAATGGACTGATTAAGAGTAGTCGTAGCTCGTCGTATGAAATTTAAGTTGCCTAAAACAACATCTTCCCACAAACATGTATTGGATCATGCAGAATACATTGTTTTTTGAGAGTTGTAGTTGTGCATTCTCGCTCCTTTTTGTCCTCAAGCGAAATTTGGTAATGAGTTAATGATGCTGATCAGCGTTTTCTTACAATTCAAGAGACAACTCCTCAGAGTCTATTTAGAAAAGGACGATACACATGTCGCTCAATTTTTTTGGAGACTTGATTTGAGCAAGGTAATAAGTCAGCCAGAGTATTCGGAGAGTTTGCTGGGGGAGGGATACAAACGATGAAAACCAAGTGCAAACCGACTAACATCAGCAATCTTTAAACGGGCAATATCTCGCTTTTAGATGCATGGTTTTTTTTGTTGAAGATCGACCAATAAAGTGTTTTAATGCAGAATTTTCCCAAATTTTTCTGCAACATATTTTCGGTTTTCATAAACAATATCTATCTCAACGTCGAATACAAAACTTTTCCCGAAGCAAGTGCTTGTTATTCTACAAAGATTTTGCCTGGTATTGTGAAGCAAGTCTAAAACTGTGGTTATGAGGTTTGAGTCAGTTTCGTTTTTATGTTTATTAACGGCGTTTTTGTACTTCATTATTCGCACCAGCACATATCTAGAAGTCATAATTTGTATAAAATATTATTGAATCCTCTGATTTTTAGATTACTCAACTTGCCTTTGGGAATGAAATAAACAAAAAACTGATATAGGTGCTATTGTACTTTTTTCAGTTCGTACCAAATAAAAATCCCCGGAGGTGAAAAATGCAAACCTGCCACAGCGTAACAAATCCGGTGTGGCAGGCATACCAGGAAAGAAAATCTCACGATGAACCTATATACAACTCCTATTTAACCGCATTGTATTTTAGGGAGTTCAAAATTACAATAGAATTGAGATCCACTTCTCCTCCTCATCTCCCAATCCAAATTAACCGAAGAAAAGAAACTAGGTCTAGGTTGTGAAATGAGAAAAATGTTTTACACACTGAAACACTTGTAGCAAACCCGAAACCCGACTCATTTTTTACTCGACTCAACAGAGGTGGTGATGAAGTGGTGTGGTAGGGTAGGTAGTAGGTAGGTACATACTTGGTAGCAGATCTTATTCTTTGCTCCCACTTTCACAAAAATACAATTGAGATTTACCTACTCAAAGATGAGAAATGAAATGGCTGCCGTGTACATCCACTTGGAAAAATATAACTTTTTTTGGAGTACCCCCACACGAAAACAAGAGACTCGTATGAGGAAGCAGAAAGAAGTCTCGAGTTCTCTTCTCTCCGTTTCGTTTTGGAACATGAGCAACCAGACAGGGGTTATTAGGAAGGAATTTATTGAATTGCCAGTCATCATCATCAGCAGAAGCACCAACACTCTTCTAACACCAGCTGAATTTAAAGACGTCCAACGTCCCGACTAAGAAGATCACCGTGATCCAAGATCCAAACCGACAAGGCAACTTGAAGAAAGAATCCTTAAGGGTTTCCAATCCAGAAGGAAGGGAATAATAATATTAAAAAATCTGTGCAGCCGCAACCAAATGGGATGCGATATGTGTGCATACTTACGAAGGGAGTGTGTACTGGAAAGCTCTTGTAAGGAGAATCTTTTGTGTACCCTTTTTTCATCTTCTCCAGTTATATGAGCCACCACCACCACGGCATCATGAAAATGCACTCCAATGAAATGCAATACAATACTTCAGCTTCTCTTATAATCATCTTATTTCATGAAGATGACGAGATCGTGTTGATGTTGATGATCCTGACGTGACTCGGAGAAGGGATGAAAGGGTACACACTGAATATACACTTGCTTGAAAATGCAGTCATGCATGCATGTCTTTATTTAACTAACCTACTACACAAATGCACTTTTGATATACTTCTCCAGAAGCTTTGTCCTTGAAGGGGTCCCCCATTCCATTTTTATATTACGTCAAACATTTTTCAATATTGTGTATTATTATATGCCTCATCATGCATCTGGTTTGGTTAGAAGAGGAAAAAAATCCTACTAAACAGCAGAGATCGATCCCAATCTCTAAACTCTAAAAGTATGATCTAACAAGTTTTTATCTAAGAAGTTATGAGTAGCTAAAAGGGATGATAGCCAGCCCCAGTCCAGATAAGCAACTCTTCATGAAGGCGCTAATGGTATGTTATAGTTTCTCAAAGCCCTCAAGGAATTTCGTTTTTCTTTGATTCCCAATCAAATGTAAATCTCTGTCAGTCATTTGAACATGGAAAACTGGATTCTTTTTCTAGTTTTTTTCTTCTTCATCCATCCACCTTCAGAGAGGAATACTTGCACGCACTCGGCTAAACACCATAAATAAATAGTTGCACAACAGATACATGCTAATCATCATTATTTATCAACGACTCGATCGAAATATTACTTTTGTATGAAAAAGGGGAAGCTCCCTTTCATCTCACTGCTGGATTTTTTTCACTGACCTACACGATCAAAATTATAGTGCGTTTGTGATCAAGACGAGCATTTTCTTTGTATTTATAAGGCATGGCTTCTTCGTATGAATCCCATGACAAGGCATATTTAATCTGTTTCACCACGAATTCTGAGTTCTCTTTCAGAAGCGAATAATTCCTTTCTAAATTCATGTCAAAACTGGAGAAAAAATGAGGACCCTACACAGAGATCTCTGTACAATGCTCACACTATACTGTGCATATACAACGGAGATGCAATTAATTTATGATTTCTCACTAATTTTTTCTCTCTCAAAAAAATCCTCAAACGCTTTAAGTGGATTTTTCTGTTCTCACTCCTGTCGTTACTAATTTACCAGGGAAAAGCATCACAATAATAATCAAAGGAGAAAAATAGACTAAACATTTAACAAGGCTACTTAAACATATACTTAAAGTTTCATCTCACATCTTTTCTACACTAAATATCGTGATGAACTTTCATGTAGAAAATTGGAAATCCTCAAATGTCACTTCATTAGCAAGAGCCAGAGCGTAAAGTGACGCGGTTTCTTGAGCCCAGAAGAAGAAGACGAAGGAAAAACGATCGCTTTGAACATAAACCAGAAGGCGATCCTTCTTTGTTCTATTCACAAGTCGTGTAAGTACGTTGTACGTTTTGGTGATAATTGTGTAAAAATATATAAAACATAGTTTCTCATATCTTTTTTCTTGAACATGAAAGAGGACTCCCAAGTTTGCACTTTGTGAAGCTTACAAGAAATAAGCTTTTTTCCAACGTTTGAACGTTTTTTTGTTCTGTTTCTCTTGTATGACAAGTACATCTGTGTGTGTGCAGAGGGAGAAGAATGAAAATGAACGATGAAAAAGCAAAGATGAAAAGGAGAAAGATGTATAAAAAGGTGACCACCAAGGGATTCACATCCTTCCTTTTTCCCAACAAGGAACATATATAAACTTCTAGAAGCGCATATACAGTTTTCAAAAGTTTAAGCAAAAGGAGACAAAACAACAAACACGTTTCTCCTTATTTCAGGAAAAGACGGCGGAGTAGAAATATAATTATTATAATAAAAATGTTTGGAAAAGCTTATGTGTATATCTTCCTAACTAACACTCAGTTTTCTTCCTGGAAAGGCAAAAAAATATTCAAAAGTACACTCTGTGTATATAAGCTCTATACTTCAAAGGCGTATGCATATACCAATCTTCAGTTCAAAGTGTAAACTTGAGCTAAAAGACAAGGAGCTTCAACTTGAACACTTTTTCTGAGGTGTAAGAAGCAAGAATACGACGAAAAGTATGCATCATCTAAACTGAGAAATGCAGCAAGAAGAAATGATTTCAACTGTAACAGCAAACGGAAGGAATCTTTAGTTTTAAGTAAGTCATAATTGTAATAGTAAATGTACGACATGAAGACAAGAAATGGCATTCCGACCTGCCGACACAGGCCAATACCATTATCGAGTATTTACTACATTCTTGTACACTACTTTACTCAAAAATTATCATCAATGGTGGAACTTGGGATGCCAACAAGAGGGATATATATATATATTCTCTTATTATATATATCTTTTGAAAAAGCACTCATTATTTCCCCTCGTGTCTCTCTGTTAAATATAAAGTACGAAACTGCCTCGTCTTTCAGATGCACACACTTATGTAAACTTTCCAAAAGAATCTTTTAGATTGTTTACTCACATCATTCAACGTCAGTGGTGCAGTAATATAGCGGAATAATGAGGAATTTAGTGGGATGCCAATAGGAGTTGAAGAAGACATCACTACTCACTATTACTCTATACCAATCGCATTCCGACGAAGTTTAAAAGTTTTTTCCCTAAATTATCCTCTTCCAGAGACTTACTCCTCCAGTCGATGATGATGATGATGGGCTCCAGTTTCAACCTTCGGATATATGCATCTATACTCTCATCCATTGTGAGAAAAGGGAAATCTTACGCAGAGCCCAATTGAATGCGGTGTGCGGTCCAGTTCAGTCAGTGGGAAAATGTGTGAAATATTTTGGGGAGCCACAATACTTTCAACTGCGCTCCATTCTTCTTAAAACTTCAAAACATCGTGCAGACGATGAGTTATGTACATGTAGCCAAATATATTCCTAAAAATCCCAGTTACACAATACACTTGGAAGGAGTGGATAATATAATTAAATGAAATTGATGTACGCACTTATCGCTATTTCCCCCCGAAGCAATAAATTTTTGTGCAATTTGGTCCGATGCATTTATTACGAATGCATTTATTCACGCATGTCATGTTCTAAATGCTTCACGACTACGTAATTAAGGGGGACTTTCAGCCATACTGTATAATCGAAAGTATCGGAATTATGCTTCAAAAATTACAAGGCTGAAGATGATTACGCAAGGCGGAGAAAATATTAATGAGAGAATATGAGGATGAAGGTAGGTTCATTATGATTTTACACACACATTTATGATGTCCCAGTGTCACAAATGCCAAGGTCATGAAGATCGTGGACGGACATGGCGCATATGTGCACAAATATAAAATGAGAGAATGCCGCCTCCAATGTAGTATCATTGATTAACGACAAAAAAATAATTTTCAGTATGAGACTCGTGGAAGATTTTATACGGTCATCATATCATGTCTGATGAGACGCGAATGGATAATGTGCAAAATTGGAGGAAGATATGCGAATTAATCATATCGTACTTTATAATTTGCATTATGAGATCAGCACCTTCTATTGCCCTTCGTACTTAGAGATCTGAATACATTCCAGGACTTCATTCAATTAATTTATTTTGAGCTTTCAAAAATTGGATACATCTTAAGACAAAACCTGTATAGAAAAATACCTGTCTGAAAAAAAGTTTCAGGCGAATTTAAAACGAATTTAAAACGGCAGCAAAGTTATTCGTTAAAAATAATTTACCCTTATTACCAGTTACATATGCAACCTGCCTTTGAATTTGTCAGTCATTCCATCAACGAGAAGTTGTCAGTGAATAATAAAACCAGAACGATAATAATGTTGCACATGGCATTGTGTATGCATTCTAGTAATATGTCGCAACGATCGAGTTATTTTGCTGTTATTGTGTTGTTGCTGTTGATGATAGTCATCATGATGGAACCACCACCAGCACCACAACTAACAACAACCATGAATCAAGCATCATTTTACAGCCTTGTAAGCGTCAACTTGTCCTTTTCTAAATTTCTTCGCTATATATCTTCTCCTCCTCTTCATCCATGCTCCATGCATCCCTACCCAAAATCTCAAAAAAAATCCTCCGATGTATTCGTCTCGGCTTTGAGTTGCATCCAAGTGCATTTGATATAGGCGAAGTTGAAGTATGTACCTACACAAGACCATTTTGAAACGTTGCATTTGATCCATCAATTCTAATGGTGCACTGCACGCTCTTTGAGCTGAAACGAGGCGAGCAAAGTCAAGACCATATTACGAGGAGTAGACAAGAGACAAGGTAAGTTTCAAATGTCATTTCCCACGGATAAGCGTACTTATATACATGGAGGCGGAACATGAGCAAACTCATAATACCAGTCTTCTTTCTCAAAAGTCATTTCTTCATTCCATTCTTCCATTAAACAAGTGATTTTTTAAAACCGGAGCACTTGAAATAAATGAGGACCGGCATTTTTCTTTTTTCCTTCTATTACTTTTTTTGTTCCATGGATGGCTACTAGTTTTGAACCGAGCTCGCCATCACCACATCCCATCTCTCTCTTTTCTTCCTACTCACCCACTTATAAATTCCGTCAGAGTATATATCGTTTTTTTGAAAGGAGAAACATTCCAGGAATTACATTTCTGTCCACAGAAAAACGCGATCCTGTTGCTCAATCTCAGGAGAGCCTATGCCTTATTTCGTCCATGTTCATACAAAGTCATGTGGAAGAAGAAAAACAGTTGAATAATTGACTTGCACCAAAAATCCATTCATTATTCGCCCAAGTTCTTTTGGCTCCTCCGCCTTCTTCCTTTTTCACACATTCGAACATTTTAAAAAGCTATACACAAAGAATCATCACACATTTACAAACGTCATGTGGAGGATTCAGCAGCAACCTTGAAATTATGTTGAAAAATGAAAAGTGACAACGGAATCAGCACAACATCAATATACTGCCACATAAAGTATATCGCATTCTTCACATACGCACATTCGTCTCTGTTTGCCTTCATCATCAACACCTATTTAACTGCAACTTGAAGGAAAAAGTGTTAGATAACATTTTTATGTGATTTGTTTAAAAGTCCACTCTTCCATAATCTTCTCTGTGCTTTACGACAGGAGACATATCAAAATATCATTTTTCGTCCCCATCTTAAAAAGATTTGCGGTGTAACAAATAAATGAACCCCACAATGGCGAAGGCGAGTTAACCTGTTGTAATGTGATATTTCACTCGTTTCATTGTCGCACACACACTACCACCACCATCCCTTATGAATATAAAAGTCGAATGAAACCTGCCACAACGCGTCACCTCTTTGGGAAAAAATCTTTTGTGCTCACCAAAAGATGCGTCGTTCCTGCTATTTGATAACTACGTAATAATGGCTGTGATTAATCGAGCTCCATCAATTGTCTAAAAACATTGAAATGCTCGAGTCTGGTCGGTGCAAATTCCAAAGAAAAATGTGATTTCCCAGTGGGAAGATGATGTAATGTGCAGAGCCATGGTCTTATCTTGGACGACGCGACCAGACTGCGATATTAGGACACATAGATGGATTTTTATAGACCGATATTAGATGTGCATAAGCACCTTTTCGCATATCAGGGGAACAATAAGCTGTACACTTTATTAATTGGCAAACCTTTTTTCTCCACTAATATTTTGCAAGTCATATTTAGTCACAAGCCAATTTGTGTCCTGTCATCTGATTCTTTTGCCATTATGCATTGTAAAGGTATAGTGTGTGGAGGATTTTTCGTGAAAATTAATTAAGGACCCACGATTTTTTATCAACGACTGACACAACCAAGGTTTTTCTTCGCGAGTGGTGTACATTGAAAATAAAAATTCATTAATTTTCTTGTGCCAGTCTGCCAGCAAGCAAGAAGTGTTCTTATATAATCATCATCAGCATGATAATTTCATGCTGTGAGTACGTGATTAGTACTCTTGATTAGAAAAAGTGAAAGAAAATAAAAAAGAAGGCAAATTGCGTAAAAAATTACTATCTTGTATAATAAGAAGCTCTAGGAAAAAAAGGTCTCTCGAGTCACTTACAAAGTATGGATCAAGTTGACAATACACATGTTCATAATCCTCATTTGGTTGCGGTTGTGAAAGACTTGAGCCCGCTGGAGAGGCTGCTGATGAATTTGTCGAATTGGCTCCTCCTGAAGCGCTACTCCCCACCCCGGAACTTTCTGCGTCTCCCGTACTTCCAATACCGGATTTCCCGACGAGAGATAACTCTCGCATTGTTGCTATCCCACTGCGAACTCCTCCACTCACACCATTGCTCACTCCAACAACGCCAACCATTCCTCCGCCAGGATTATTCGGCTGGCCTGGGAGAACTGAAGGACCATTTAGAACTGTCCAAGAGGCTTGACCTTCATGGACACTTAGTCCACTGATTGATGCACTTCTTTCGCCTCCGAAGGCGTCCAAAATATTATTTACACTGCCGTCCTCTTCCTCAGGGTAATCTGTGAACAAAAATATAATATGCAACGTAAGCACATATTGCTACAAATACTCCAACATTAGTTATGCAAAGGGAATAAGTGTCTCCTCATGAAAATCATCCAACTTGAAGTTCTACAAAAAATATGATGATGATTTTTTCTGCACTAAAATCTGAAAATAGCAGCATGTCAGTGTCACATCATCACATCTCCGTCACCACTCACCACCAGCCACCAACATACTCAAAATAGCATTCCTTTTTAAACACAACTGTGTGCACCTCGAGTCACTCGAAGCAATAAAAGTTGAGGAAACGCACGCCTTGGTTTTCCCCCTTCACTTGACAAGATTTACACAAACAGATAAAAACTGCATGATTGTTTACCAGACAGTGGATGTGATGGTGTGTTTAAGTCCTAATATGCATACAATGCAATCACTTTTTCCTACAATTATGTCCATAGTCTATGATGATTTTTTAGGATTGTAGTTTTTTACATTTGGCAAGAGAGAAAAAATCTTGATGTTTAATGTAGTTTTCCTATGTGGCCTATCGTAAACCTTACCCCATGCATAGAACAATGTCACGGAAAACACTAGTAAGAAGATGAGTCGTTGGTAGTGGTACGATGATCACATATAATGCGTAATGTGTAATAATAGCGATTTAACACATCGCTAACTCTTAAAAATAAAAACGGGAGGGTTTTTATCTTTTTATAACAGTGGTAATGACAATAATGGACAATGAAAAATGTTTTTATGGCCAGACTACGGCCAGCATAGGCAGGCAGCCACACGAATTCCTTTCTGTTGGACCACAAGCTAAGATTCTTTAAAAAGGATTTTTAACAAAAAAAAAAGTAAGAAGAAAAACTGCACACATTAAATAAACGCACACACACACTGCAACACTTTTTTACGACGATGACAGCGTTGCGCTTGCACTGACGCCGCTGAATGCGACAAGTGTAATCAAATACAAAGAAATACTTTTCATTCCATTTTGATATTAATATCCTTTGTCATTTCTCAAACCTGTAAATCTTCCTTCACTCACGTGAATAAGCATATATTTTTCCACATTTCAGACTTTTTTTGCAAAAAAATACGATCCGAGGATAAATACAAATAAAATTACAATGAATGTCTTTGAAGGGAAGGGATGACAAGGGAGAACGGGCTGTTGTCAGTGTCGTGCTGACTGTGATGTTACTCTGCCACCTTGCTCTCGAGCATCTTGTGCTACTCACTCACTATACTACAAATGATGACAGATTAGTTCTGGTTGAAGGAGATCATCATGGAATTGTTATTATATATAGTCGAGCGACAGACAGCATTATAAATCCACTTTTTAGTGCTTCCATCATGTTTCGACTTCGACTTTATTTATAAGAGGGATAATATTATAGAGATCTTGTGTCGTGCAGTGATTTTAGCATTTTGCAAAATGTTACATGAAAGCAGCTACGCATGAATATCTTCAAGGAAGATACATACTTTTTAAATAATTCGTTCGTTACATGTCATGCTTCGTGAATGTGAATACGATGTGTGATTGAGAAGGAATTTATTAAGAAAAAGAGTTTTATAATAAAATATATAGGAGGAAGTTTAGTTCTAAAAGGGATTTGATGCACCCCTCCTACATCACTCTTTATCCTACATATATAATTCCGTTTTGTCTGCTAAAACCTGAAGATGAAAGGCATGTGCAATGCACATGTGGCAAATGGTGGAAAATATTTGAGGGGAGGATCAGCAAAAAAAGAAGGAGCCAAAAAGATGCATCCTGAATGATCCTTTATTACTTATTATTCTTATCATTCATTATCAACAAGAGAACCACATCATCCCTTTGATGATGAAACTTCTTTTCTGGATTAAGGTGATCGGATCAAGTTAAATGGATGCAGTGAGTGAGTGGGAATGGCGGTTGGTTGCATGAATGTAGGGGATTTGGATTGGTAAAACGAAGCATTTACCATTAGGTATATTGTCTATTGTGTACATTGGGAAGTTTGTGTCGCCTGTCATTATTTGAGAAGATGTACTGGCGATACAGCTACAAATGCGTGTATATATACAAATATACCTATTTATTTGTATTCTATGCTAAAATGTAAAAAGTATATGGACAAGTCGCCGATTTCTCAGCTTGAGGATACATACAAGCAATGAACATGCCTTCTGGATCTACGCACATAAAATCCTATTGATTGCATCCAATTTTCAGTGGCAAATCTAACTCAACAACAGCTAAGATGAGAGAGCAACTCTCTTGCTTCATGTCATTCAATCAAAATCTCACTTTTCCTGCTCCACATCAGGAAAAAAAATTACAGCCAAAAAGCTGACTTCTTGAGGGCTAGCATAAGGCAAACTACCTATCTCACTCCCTGACTACTTTTTTTAGAATTGGTCCACACGACGCGGTCTTCCCTGTTGATGTAGACTCTTCAGGGAATATATCTATCTAATGATAATAGAGAAATTTTGTTCGGTTATTTTGTGTGTTCAAACGTTGACTGCACTTTTTCACTTGAAGCCATGCCCAAAGTGCGTTCTGTGTTATGCATACAAGGCGGAGAATTATTAGAAGCCGGTCTGATGATCTGGATATTATGCAGAAATCTCGGTTTCCCTGCAGCAAACATCTGTTGCAATAATATGTGTGTGCTTCAAGAAAAGAGTTGCCTCTCTGAAGATGATTATGAGCCCCTACCGTACACAAATTGCCAAACACATACTACATTAAATTTACTTATGAGCTGCCAGACAATGGAGATTGTCGCTTCGGGATAAGCACGCATCTCCTCCCCTTCTGTAATAAAGTAACAGTAGGAACGATCTTGTAACGAATAGATTTTTTAAAACTTTGCTTGCAACAATGAATGGTAAAAAATGAGCGAGTGTGGTTTCACAGAAGTTAGTGACGTTTACTTCTTGTAACCCAGTAATTGCTTCAAGACAAAGCATTTCTTATTTTCCATATCTAAAATCCTCATAACAGAGGTAATGCATAATCTACAAAGTTGTAAACACATTTTAAAAACTGCTGACTAGTGCTGATTTCTTAATAATGCGTATGAATATTAGCAGAAAACAATCAGAAACGTTGGCAGTTGATGAAACTCGAAAAAGATTGTATCATTTCCACGTAAAATACTCCATGCATAATGCATATGTCTGCTATGCAAAATCGAAATGATGTTTTCAGCAGATGAACAAGAAGGAGATCTTGCCGTCTTTCTTTCAAGCCATGTGCACAGTGGACCTCTCAATTTCATTTTCTACGTTTTTGCAGAAGAAAACTTTCCCGGTGTTAATTGGAAATGTCAGAGAAGATGCAGCGTACATACGGATATGATATCTATGTCATTAAACTGCGTGTTTGAAAGTAATACACACACACTATTGGAATTTTACCTCATCTTTATTGTTCCATCATTTCCCCCTCGACTCCATTCCACAAATGTTTTGATAAGATCGCACTCATTCTTCACTTTATCCTCACTAATTACTAATTACAGTGAGAGCTCATTAATAATTATGACAGCGAAAATGCATACCCCCATTCTTGCATCAAAACACAAAATAATATACAACACGGCAGAGTTGGCAGGAATGGACAAAGGATTGCTCAAGGGACACAAAAAAGTACAGAGAAGAGGAGCGACTATAAAGGGGTGCTTCAATCGATGTTGTAATTTTTAATTTACTGTTATGCACGAACCGCGTCGCTTCATTTTTTTGTGATATTGAATCAAACATACTTTTCGATTATTTGATATACCAACTTGTTCGCTCTCGCAGATCAACTATATACATTTGCTCATCCTACACTTGTTCGAATAGGTTAGGATTTAAGAAGGCTACTTCAATGATGCCGCAATTAAGAAATGGAATTACGAGATCATTTAGCTCTCATATAATTATAGAAGATGAGGGAGATGCTCCTTTCAGAGTCTATTAGTTTTGATGCGACCTTGCAAATATGTGTTACAAACGGTTCTACCTATTTTCTAATGCACACTAAATTTTTTTGCCGAGTATATATAACCTTTTAGGGGCTAGGAAATCAATATCACTAGTTTTCCTCAAGCACACGTAATTATAGCTCCCAACCGTTTTCTGCCTGTGGTTGCATTAAATAAATTCAGGAAGATGTATAAGCCTTAACCGATAAAAAATTCAGACGAATGTTAAAACCTAATAAACGGCTAGACAATGGAAATGAAAAATGAGTTATATACTTTTCACTCGTTTTTTTCTGCATAAGGAAACGGGAGTTTTTCCCTTTGCAAGATCATCTTTCACTATTTGTTTAAGAGTAACTTGTCGTTGCGCTATGCAAACCGGGTATTTTTCTTGCTTCAGGGTTGAACGTTCATCGATGCTTACATAAAAGAATCAAGAAGAAGCGGAGTGTGTGTGAGATAACAGTGCTATTTGCCATTGCATAATGGGATTCTCTGGTTTTTTGGCTTTGGCTTACGCATTGGCACTGGCACTGATTGATATATCCTCAAATTCGAGCTCACAATCAGCAAGACAAGTTTGTTGAAACGAGTGTATGAATAAGGACATCTTATGTACCGTAGAGGTGTAGTTGTGCATCATTTTTTAAGCTGCTCAACGCCAGTAAAATCTAATCAGTGGGCATAAGCAAGACTTTAGTCTTACAGGTTGTTGGGTTGTATTATATCATTGGTTGTTCTAGAGTCTTGATCTCGAGAATCCGAAAAGAACGCACGAGAAAAAATAAGATTTTTGTGCAAGAATTCTTTTCTCGTTTTAAATCACTTGATAACTCACAAACCATCGACGATTATCCTTTTTGTACATTTAGGAATGCTGTTGACTGCTTCAGCTATATGCAAAGAGCTAAAATAACAATAATAATGCAATATGCATTTTGTATATTTGATGCTCATATATATTCAGTTTAAAACTATTGTTTTCTTGTTTTCTGATGCTCATTTCGTGTTGCGTCTGACTGAAAAGTCAGCTTTTTCGTGTTTTTCCGTGGTGTATTTTTTATGCATATAAGAAGCCACACACGCGCATACTATCTTCGCTTCCTTCTTCGTTCTCTTCTGACCATGGCTTTTCGTTTGAAGAAAAAAAGTCTTTGAAGATTAACTGACGAATATTTTTGCGGAGGAGTTGCTTACTTCTTGACAGACTGGTTACTTTTTTATCATCCTTTCTTCTACACTATATATTTCACTATTGAATACCTTTTTAGTAGCTTCTGTTGCGTTTATTCAACTTGAGAGAGAGAGAGAAGAAGAAAAAGAATTTATTCTTCACCTGCTCCGACTTCTGCTTTTCCGTTCAATCATCGTCCTCATCATCATCATCCTCATCCTCCTCCCCATCATCCTCATAATGCCCTCAATAATGATTTTTTACGCGATCAACATGCACGAGAATTCTATACTGTTGTGGCAGCTATTAGACAACGAAATGCGTTTTCCTTATGTGAGCTAGTGCATATGCAGAAAAAAATGATGAAGAGAAGAGTAGAGGACGATGATGATGTGATGAATTTCAGGAAAATTTTTACCGCAATAATGGGAAATAATGAGGGAGCCAGTACCAGACGAGGACTCGACTAATGATAATCCCTATTATTTGACCTTCCTTCTTTTAATGCCATAACCAAGAAGAAAATTGTTATTGATAAGTTTCTTGCTTTTCCCCCATTTCGTATATATCAACTTTTATTTATGCAGATGGAATGTGTACTGGTGTTTGAGTGTGCAATAATGTGATGCATGTAACATGCAATCAGGAAAGGATATGTTATAGACAAAAGGCACTCACACACAAATGTGTACCATCTCCCTCTAAACAGCAGTCATCCTCCAACGAACGATATACGCATATTACAAAAAAAACTTACTAATGGAATTTGCACGCCAGTGGCATACCTTTGCCATTCATTATGCGCATTTTCGAATACGCAATAATCGTATAAATGAAATGGTGAAGGAGGCGAGAGGGGAACTGATATAGATAAAGGTGTCATATAGTTGATAGAGGCAATGTGTGCATGTTATATGTGCACTTTGTTTGCAATCACTCGAATTATTAGATGGAAAGCGTGAAGTCACATATTTTTCCCATATTCTCATCTGACCGAATAACTTTGAAATGTGTGGCAATAACAATAATCATATCGAAATAGTATGGAGTTGGATTGTAATTGTAAAAATTACTTACTACAAAATGTGTTTTATACTTTAACCATTTCACATTTGTTAAAAAAAGTAGTGTAATATTTTTTTCTTCCTTCGAAACATTGTCATCATTATTATCTTCATCCCTTTTCCTTCACTTGACTCACTTTGAAAAATAATAATTGCATTTTCCTTTATAGATTAAGACGGTCACCACCTGCTTTACATTTGACTGACTGACCACAAAAATTGAATATATATTCAAGAGTCTTTTAATGAAAATTGTGGAGCTGTAGAAATCCTTAGAGTAGTCCACTTTGTGGTTGAGCGCTTGCTTGCTGACTTAATGATAATGATTGGAACCGGAACAATGCAATTCAGACATTAACTTTTTCAATGGTTACGTTAATAGCTAAAAACCAATTCAGCTTTTGAAGTTGTTGTTTTTCGTGTGCATAGATATGCTCAGTTAACTCATTTCGACAAAATTTTCTTTTATTTTTCCATTTTCACAAACTATGTGCAAAGTTCAGTTGTACATATAAAAACTACTTGGATCAATCGAAGCCAATTGCATGTAGGAAATTTTCATCGACTCTGAATGAATGGACACGGCGCTTTTTTATTGGTTTCGTTTATGCTTCAATGATTTCGTCAGCGAGCAATTGCGTTCGTTCATTAATCAAGATCAAAGATGTGTATCTCTCGTCAATCTACGCTAGTCCTAATGATGCGTAGACATCAACACACAAAAAATATCACATTGGTTGGATTGAATGTGAAGTGGACTGACAGACCAAACTAACTTCTTTTTCTTATATAAATGGTCGGTCCAGTAAGGAGAGGGCCTTATCATATCTCTATCTGCACATATCGTGCACATAATTGTCGGCAAATTGCAATTCAATACCCATAGAATAAGCATAATATATCTCTTGTATTATTCAATCCAGAAAATTCAATACAGGTTGATTTTTTTCCAAATATTGAATTTAGTTGCCCTTGAAGAATATGAAAATGCATTGAACGCTGGTCTCTGATACACAAGAACACGTTCAAGGTGTTTTATTATATGAACACAGACTTTGCCTCGCCAGGGTCAAATTTTTACCCTTTAAGTTTTTTCCCATCATCTTCAATAAAAGTGGCAGAAAAAAAAACGCTTGACGCGCTTGCTGCTGTCAGAGTCGCTGACGAAAACGTGTGTTGTTGTGTGGCAGGAGGGAATTTGTGTATTGCAGGCAACCAGCTCTGAATAATAAATACACTCCTCTCAATCCTCATATCGCCATTGTTGCAGAAAATGCGGCTCTCTGGCACCTCTCAGACCTCACTCTTCATCAGAGCAAAGAGAACGAGAGAAGTAGATAAACTTCAATATCAAATCTTACAACCACACCAACAATCGTTTTCCTGTTCTTTCAAGCCAACTATGTTAATTATGCACAGCTCGTCATAATTGCAATCAGACAATACAGGTGCTTTATTTCTGCCTATGTATATCTTACTTATAGCCATAGTGCAACAGGATAAAGGTTATCTATTTACCGCAACGAACCAAAGAACCAAGGTCATCATGATGAAACTATTTTTTCCCTGTTCAGGTAACTATATACAATCTACATAACTTCTTTTATCACTGCAACAGAAATAAAAAAACAGTAGAGCATGAAGTTTTCTGCAAATTTTCTTGTCCGATTGTATGTTCCGTGAATATAGATTATTATGGTGTTGGGTTGCTTGCGCACACGACGACGACATAGATTTAGTCATTTTACTGCCTCTTGCGAATCCTGCTGCTGATGACTCAGAAAAAACAGGTTGATTAAGGGCTACAAGCAGGTGCTCCTCTTTTTTCTCAGAATGTAAAACATATTATATATGTTTCTAGAATGAAAAATGTGGGGTTTTTGCAGAAAATTGTTTGTGAGCTTTTGCATGGGCATTTAATTACGCACTGGATTGCATATATCCATCCTTATCGCAGATATCATCAACTTCTTTTAGCATATCCGTTCGCAAATCTAAGGCAGTCTGTAAAAATGACAGCAGGCTTTATGGCAGGTGCTCAGCAGGCAGTGGCACTAACACGTAATCTAAAATACATATCATTATGTCATCGCAGCCCTTTTAAAAACGGATTTCCCATGGAAAACTGGATTCCAGAGACGTAAAAATGTAATGAATACCTCACGACTTGGATATAGAAATACTCTTGGGGAGAGTGTATAGCTTTCCGACAACCATGCCTCACCTCTACCAGTCTTATTTTGTATTTCGCAAAATGAGTTGCTTGCCCTTGGCTATCAAAATAAGATATTATTGGCAATATCAGAAGTTCGTGAAGTTTTAATATAAATCAAATGTAGAAAGCAATGTTTATTTAACTATCAGTAAAATGATATTATGCTACCACTACCACGCGTATATACTCTTTGGGTTTAGTTGACTCCATTTTGTGCACATGTTAATCTCCGACATACTTACACCGTTGGCTCTACCGTTGCTATATGTGTTCTTTAGAAATAAGATTTTTTAACTCAAGAAGTAAGTGAGCACAATTCGTGCTTGTAGATCCTTATCATATCGATACGAGTCAAACCCAAAAATCCTATTTTGTCGGGATGATAATGAATTCAATTGAGTAAACTAGCACAAATGCATATACAATATTACAAATTTACATATTTCGTGGTTTGTGTATATGTTTATGCATGCACGTGTGTTACTTTTTAGCAGTTATCCAAGACAAAAATGACAAAATGTTAAAGAGAATTGGTTCCTAACAATAATTAATTGCTACAAAAAATACACAACGCCCAGTAATTATCTGTGTATCACTTGAACTTCCATTTTGAAAGAAAACATATCGATTGTTCTGTGTGCAATGAAGTGTGCTTGAGACAATGAGTTTGTAACAATTTATACACATGCCTTTTGTTAGCCATGAGAATATTGTATTACTTTGTGTATCAAATTTTGACATTTTGTATTCAATTCAATCGATTAACCCATAAATTTCAACACTGTATAGTTCCATCCCAAAAAAGGACCATCCTGATTACTGATAATATTACTTGCGTTATATAGTTGTGCGCAGATTGTGTGTAGTGTAGTGTACAAAGCTTGTCAACTTAAAGATCACTTCTTTCACACCTTCTCCGTCCCATCCATCTCCTCGAAAACGAAACATCCTTCAAAACTTTACATAATGCATATTAAGTTGAGGGTGAATGAGCAAATAAATAATTGGAATTGACAGGAGATAGCTTTTGTGCGGACGTGAGTGAATGAAGGATGGACACCACATCCAAAAAAGCATCCTAGAATAGGATTTGTGTGCGGAGGATGAATATATGAGCTCACACATCATGACTATGACTTCTCTTTCTTCATCTTCCACCTATAATTTTCCAATGAAATCATAAACTAACTGAGAAGCTTTAGTTGTGCACGTATTGCACGCGTTTTCAGTCGAAAAGGTGAAAGAAGATGAATGATAAATAATATTTTCTTCCAATGATAATTACGTTGATGCGTAGGCGCGTCTTTAGCAAGACAATGCATACTTAATTCTCTACCCTATTCTTTTCCTCTACAGATCTCCTTCAGAGTCACACATCTTCTTTGATGGTCTGAATACAAAAGTGTTTTGAATACTGTGCAAGATAACTTATAAACGCGTCATCATCCATCGTCATCCCTCTCAAATCTGTCTCTCTCCCTCTCCCTCGACCAAACTTCGTGTGAATGAATGCAGTGCGCGTCTTTAATAAGCTCTTAAAGTCGTGCAAAAGATGCTGCGTTATTGTGTAGGTAGGTCACTCGGAGGAGATCATATGTCATAATCATAATAATTGTTACATCACTTCATCAGCGAAAACAAGCACGATCGGCCCATATTTATCCTGCATGCCAGGCATTCTCATGCTTCACTGAGAAATTCCATTGAAAAAATTCACTTAAGTCTCAAGCCATTTTCGGCGGCCTTGTTATTTCCTTAAAGTCCAGTCAAGAGCACATAGTGATAGTCAAGTCTGAACAATATAGTTCAATGTGTGATGATGATAAAGTATACAGACGCCAAAAAATGTAAAGTGTGTATAACATGTTACATATATATGCAGAATGCTACCTGTTCATCATATCTATTCATTCATCCCCTCGCTCACCAATTATTTATGAAGCAATGTAATAATATTGCACTTCGAATATTGCATACGCGATTAATGCACAAGCAATATAATTGGCACTTTTGTCCGAGGAGACGAAGCACATTTGGCTGAAGGATCATTTAATAAAATAGCCAAGCTACAATTTACTCCTGCACGCTCTCAATGCTCATAATCCCTGATGACCAAGAAGATTACAAGGAATTAGCGTTATATAGCTACCACCACACGAAGAAACAAAAAATGTTCAATTCTTAAGAGGACACGATAGAGACAAAAAGACGAGGGATCCTTTATCCCGTCGAAAATCGAAAAGTATGCGTACACGAAAGCGTAATACTAATAATCATCATGAGCAAAAATTTGTACTGTAATCAGAAACCTCTATCATGCAGGCAACTTGCACGACGCCACCAACTACGAAAATCGTCAAAGTGCACACTTTCGAACATGTGAAATTATACTTCCCAGAAATCACGAGTTTCAGAGAGAGAGAGAGAGAGACGAGAACTTATAATAAATCTTTTGCAATAAAATGCGTAACATGCGAGTAGCATGCGATGTAGTGATTCTGAAACCAATTTTTATTGCAAGTCACTTTTCCTGGGATAAATATGAAGAGTGTGGTGAATAATTTAGTAAATATTTTAGTCATGAATATGAAACCATAACATGAGCAAATTTTGGGGGATAAAGTATGAAAATACCAGTTTGTTAGTTGATGCCCATTCTGAGTAAACGCAGTCCGCAGTCGTTGAGTGTCTATAATCGATGAGTCGCCGTTGTGTATGCAAACAAACGTGAATATATATATTTTTCCTTTTTGATAAAAGATTAAGGCATTTTTTGTGTGTGACTAAACATTTTGCACTAACTGTCGAAAAAAACTTGGTCAATAGGTAGGCACTTTTTCACTACAAATAATTCACGCACGCTTTCAGTTTATCTTCGCAGCACAGTATTATAACGCATTCAGTTTTTTATGATTATCGTTTATCCAAACCGCTTAAAAGAAGGCAAGAGACTGATAATGTGCAAATATGTGTACACTTTGATGTTTGGTGAGGATATATATGCGGATGGAGATTTGGAGATGGCGACAATAAAAATACGAATTATAAGTATTTTTACAATCATGATAATTCCCGCAGCTTGTAAACATGACGTAATGCAAGAAAACAAAGCATTATCAAATTGATCGCATTCGACAGAAACCACATTGGACTATTTGCTGAATGATGCAAGACAGAGAAACAGGGAAAAGCGCTTTCATATATACGATTCCTTAATTTAGTTCAGATCAATCAGCAAATAAAAAAGTGCAATTCCAAAATTGCAGATTGAGCGTATTTGTATGTAAAGCCTGCTTTCCCAATTCCCACACTTCCTTCTACCGAGAACAAACTTTTTAAAAAGTCGATGAAACAATGCTCGTCCATCATCTGGCTGAAGCTAACCAAACACTTGATCACTTTCGTTTCAACAATAGAGCATAAGCAAACATCAGTCAAGTTGGATTTTTTATAGATTTTCCAATTGACAATAATTAGATTCTTGTTAAGTTGCCAGCAAATACAGGGATGGCACTTATTGAACACAGGCGAAAATTGACTCGTTCATCTTCGGTGAAGACGAAGTGTATATAGAGAGGGAGATGACTTATGTATTTTTCTTGTTCCCTAATGTGAAAGCGAGCAATGAAAACATGAAAAAATCAACAGCTCATCATTATCTCCATCATTAACGGCTTCGCTTTTCGTCTGCACACTCACTCGGCAGCATTCATCTTTTACTCTTGAGTGTCCTTCTGTGTGCATTGTGCCAAGCTATAAGTCATCATATTGTGGGATGGATTTAGGTGAAGAAGTTATTTGACTCACTTCTCTCCACTTGCTATTGTTTAGGCGATGCCGTTGCGAAAATTGTGACACATCTGTACACACACATGAAGCACTAATGCATGTGAATTCAAAACTGAATGTCACCAGACATAAAAAGACATACGCACGTATACAGGTGTACTCATCCCAACTTCTTTTTAAAATGAGTGCTTCAAAACTTCTCTGCATTCGTTAATAATTGCATATAATTTTATCTCTCAGGTCAAGAAAGGGGACCAAACTGTCAATGACTGTATATGATAATGACAATGATAGGAGACATCAAGATATGCTTGGAAGGATACTCTCTTGGAAAATGTTGATTGTAATTACCTTATTTTGTACAGCTACATTTGCTGTTAGTGTCCGATAATAAATATACATTTGTGTCAGGTGCATGTTATATTATTCTTGCAAATGGATCGTCAATTTGATTGTTACTGACCAGTTTGGCGTTATAAAAATAGGAGCACAAATTTGTGTGGATTGGATGAACTTATCATTACATGACATTTACGCACCATACAGTCAGCATATTATGACACGAGCGTCAAAACGAAAGTGATATTGAGGAGCGCCGGTGAAACACTCTCTTGCCAAGAAAAGTTATCAACATATATAACTGAAGTAAAAGGAAAAAGATATTATATTGCGTAATTGAGGCAATTATTTTACCAGGATAATTGCTGAGGCTGCCAATGGACGAGAAAAAGTCATTATCCATATATGGGATGGAATCGACTGATGCCGAAAGGCGAACCGGATGACGTCTCCTTGCTGCTTTCAACGCTGACCACGAGTTCCATCCAGTGGACGCGCCTAGTCCATTACTACTCTCCACCAAATCCCCGTTGCGTAGCTCACTCATATTTTTTCGCTTCAATGAATGAATGAGTGCTTCGAGAGTCACTACGTCATTTAGATATGTGTATGTGATTGTGATTACTTATTTTTCAAAACCACTGATATACAACTAAATATTCACTACACGGAAAGTTCGAATGGAACAATTGCACAGGAAGAGGGTTATCAGCTCAAGCTATCAAAAAATCAACAACGGAAATGCAAACACAAACGGTACACTCCTCTGTCTAGGCCATTATTTGTGTGTCCAAGTGTAACCGTTCCTGTCAGAGTCAGCGTCGACGTTTGATATCAATCCTAATGTACGTTTTGGTTCACGGGTAGAATAAAATCATGTCATTGGCTTCTGCACACACACATATCACTTCACATGTTTTGTGCAAGGATGATTGTCCACTGTAATTTCGCGTTTCCCCCAATTCTTTAGTCACATTCACATATCATTTCCACTAAATCGATTTGTACATATAATCTCTACATTCATCTGAGCGAACACAATGTGCACATTAATATCAGTAACAATGACGTTAGTTAATTTTGAAAGGGCTCTTCAAAAAAAACTAGCATGTTCTGTCAACTTATTAAGTACAGGGGCTCGTCCAGGTTAAATCTAATTTCCTTCCGTAAGCACTTTTTGTGGCACATCTAATCCATTTACCTTCAGGGCTGAAGTCAACGATGTGGAGCGGAAAATGAAGCCCTATGGAAATATATAAACATAAATCTTATTAAGAATCCCTGCAACACATACATAATTTCAAGGTTAATTGAACCCTATGGAAACTTCAATCAGAGTAGTCAGGTTATGTAAATAACATGCTGGTACGTTATGAT
>JAQFZW010001291.1:0-29523 GCA_034687055.1 Heteromurus nitidus
ATAAAAGGGTTATAATAAAACAAGAGGTCCTAATGCCAAGTCCATCTCTACTAAACAAATACAATTTCCATTATTTGTTGACCTGATCTGTTTCTGCATCGAGTGTCTCAGTGTCCTCGTACGTGGCAAGGTCTTCATTATCTTCGTCGTTAACTTCAGTCATCACGCTTTGGTTCAAGGGACTTATGGTGGGGCTAAGTTGAGTTTGGCTGCCCTTGTCTGACACCGGGGTAGCTGGGTGAGTGATCAAAGATGTGTTTGAAGTATTTTTAGACGTGTCGTGATCTGATCTTGGAGTGTCCGGTGAAAATATTATCAAGTCACATGATTTCCTGCGATCAGCTTCTTCGGTAGTCTCTTGAACTTCTTCTTGGACCACAGGAAGTGGCTCAGACTGACGGATTTGCCGCACCGAGTGTCTGAAACTCTGACGGTGAGCTGCTTTCCGTAGTTGAAGGCTAGCGTTGGTTCTGTGACTTCTGTTCCTTTTCGGAGCTGGACTTGCTACTTGAGGCGTTGAAGTGGCTTGTGAAGGATGCTCGACAAGACCCTGCATATCTTCTTCCATGCCCTGGTGCTCATAAATGTATATAATAGGCTCTGGTGAGCTGAGTAAACTTTCGAAGTCGCAATTCACGTCGTTTTCAATCCATTGAAATTTCTTGCCTTGTAAGAGAAATACGGAAGGGTTTTGCAAAACGACAGAGTTTTGATAGGGAAGAACGTAAGGGATAACTTTTGTCGCATTTTTCTGCGGAGACTGATTCTTGAGATTAACCTATTTCCAGAAATAATTAAATTTTTATTTTAAAATATATGCATCAAATCAGCATTTAAATTTTGTAACATTGTAAGACATTTTTCATTTTCTATTCTTACATTCAAGGTGCCATTTTCCTCGGTAATTGAAATTGAAACATGAAGTCTAGAAAACATTCTAGCATTCAATCGAATGTCATTCTTGCTTCCTCTGCCCATGTTAATCACGTTCTTCCCAATGGCAAATATTTGATTAACACTGTTGTCGCTTTCATGCAATTCCAAAATGTAGCCAAACACACGCTGTCCTCCTTCATTGGAGGGAGCTGGAGCATTCCCGGAATTTTCTTTTTCCGACATGGCAATATTGCTGGTTACTGGTTTCCTTCTGAAGTATAAATAAAGACAACAGATGACAGAAATCAAATTTAAGAACCAAGTAAACATTTACACTGACAGCATATAAAACTATAATAGCTATTTTAGAAATAAAATAATAACTTACAGATCCTAGAATAAAAAGAAAGAAATGTTTATTTCCTTGTCATTTGAATCGATACTTTACACCACTAGTCAAAGCCAAGATCTGCTACATCCATCTTATGTCGAATTAACGATGAGTTAGTTAATTGAATAAATATATTCCACCTATCTTCAATCTTCTTTACTTCACTTGCCCTCGTGCCTCTGACACTTAAAAGGTTGAACGTAAACTGAAATATTCACGGTCAGGGGTTCTGTCACCTGTAGATAAATTAGAAGAAATTAATTCTTTCATCGTTTACACTCACTCACATTCAATATTAAGGGGGTCCCGTTACCAAAAACTTTCCGGCGAATTGACGTAAAAACTATTGCGAATTTCAGAAAAGTCGTGCATGAGAATTGTAGATAATAAGTGGTTCTTTTATTGGCAACAGAAATTAAATTATCTACAATCCTCATGCACGACTTTTCTGAAATTCGCAATAGTTTTCAACTCAGTCCACTTCGCACAATTTTACCAAGTAGCCCCGTCACAACCTGTAGGAATGTTATCTTTATGGTACTCTATGGTATGGTAACGGGACCCCCTTAAATTAAACACAGGAAATGAAGCTAGACCTGTCAACTGTCACTGTATAAAACCAAAAAAAATTGTTGACGATCACAGAGACAACAGAATTCATCTTAGGGCGATCATTGTTTTGTTTATAAAGCGAACACAATGATAAAATGAAATCTTACCAAAAAATTATTATTGATAGTCAAAAGTGCCTTGACCAAGAAATAACAAGTAAACCCGAATAAAACTGAGACCAAAACACGGCTGACCTCCTGCCCAACAGCTGCTCAATGATAACTTGTCAACCTCCAACCTCTGACAAGCAGCAACGCGAGATGTCAAACTAAAATTGAAATCACAAATTTTTTATTCGTTTACGTCATTTGTAAAGATTAAATGAAGACAAACCAACTACAAATTAATTGGAATTTAAGATAATCCTTACCAAAACTGTTGCGATTTCTTTCCACTTGCAAAACTTGTAAATAAATAACAATAAATTACTCTCGAATCCAAAACAAACGAAAGTGTACCCCTCCACTTGGGATAGTAGATACACAGCAACTAAACTATCAACTGTCTAACCGAAACTTCTGCTGACTTTTGGACAGGTCTAAACTCGTTGAGCACAACAAAAAACAAAGTTGACTAAATTTAACCGTTGCTCTCAATCCCCTTCCTTCCTTTCGTCCGTTAAAATACAAAGAGTTGAGTGAGAGGGGTTATGTTGATGCTGAATTGTTGATAGTCAACACTTTGAATAGGCTTCGGGAATAGAGAGAAGAAGAGAAGCAGCAGCAGACAAAGAGCAGCGAGCGTGCTCTCTGTTCATCTTTCCTTTTTGTGCATACGAGAAATGTACACAAAGGACGTACGGATGCAAGGGACGAGTTTTTATGCACATTTTTTGTTGAGAGCATCTCCCTTCTTTTACCGGTCAAAATATCCTTTCGCGTGGACCTCTTCCCCCCACCACATCTGCTGTTGCATTGGTGATTCGGATTCCGATGGGCGGAGTGTATTTATATGCACCAATCCCGACGCAGGATAAAGTGTATTTAGCTAAATGCACGTTCACAACCTGTGCTCATGTATCTACATTTGTACTTGTAGTATATACATACGTATTTTAATCTGCAGAGTAGAGATGTGCATAAAGTAAAAAGCATCTTCTGTGTACAAAGAAAAATGAACGTGGATGTTGGATTGTTGGATAGACGCTATTTCATAAGTACGATACCGTATACTTTACTCCAGTCATCCATATTCCATAAATGACGACACATTACAAATAATTACAAATTGGAGTGAAAGTAAAATAAATAAAAAGTTTCGCATATTATGAGACCATACACCATAATAGCAGCCACCGATAAATTAAACACTAAAATGTACATCAGTAAAAAAGTAAAAATCGGGACTTAAATTAATAAATACAAAAATGCTCAGTCGTCATTCTCCATCGCCTGCATCCACATCCATCGCATTTACATGTTCATGGTCATCGTTGTCACCAGCCGAGTTGGAAATAAATGAATCCAGATACTTGGAAAATCCGACAAGTGTCAGGCTCACAGTTTTATTGCTTTGGTCCTGTCAAGGTGTCAAGGCATAATAATACATTAATTGGATAGGGTTCTAGTTGCATCCGCGATTCATTTCATCAATTCAGGAACGTACCGTAATTTCAGCTACGCTGTGACGTATATCATTAATACATTCAGCAGGACAGAGTCGAAGATCAAGTACCTTCAGCAGTTTTACATGCTGCAACTTCTGATCAGTTATGAGATCTACATTTTTAAGCTCTTGCAATGCCGATCTGGCAATAGTTTCATGTCCAATCTGGCAAGGCCACATGAATACATAAAATAGACAATAAATAGGTAATGGTAATTATAGTACTTAACTCAAAGAAAACCCAACTTAAGATAAAGAAGGAAGGTTAAAGATATATTTAAACACGAACAAGCTTTGCACTTACGTAGGGACGCTGAAACATCGACAAACGGGTTGGATCTGTGGCCTTAACCACTAAGCTAATGATTTTATCAGCGTCCGGATGGGGTAACTCGCTATTGCGAGGTCCTGAATGAAGTCTCACCTGGATTTTATTTATGCTAAAAAGAAATTAACATGCTTATTATGGGACAAGAACTAACAAATGCCCTTGGCCCTTCATAATTTTGAAACTGAATTACCATTGCATAAGACATTGGGCAACTTCAATTGTTTCCTCCTCTCCCTTACTCGCATAAATAGGGATCATGACTCCAACGTCTTTGAAACGAAGTTGGGTTTCTGAAATTGGAAAAGAAAAGTTAGCGACTTGGAAGAAAAGCTTCTTCTGGAACGTTTTCACTCTAACTCATGCCCGATCGTACCGTAGGTTGGAACAGCCCAGTTCATCATAAAGTTGGTAATAATCCGTGACGTATTCAACTCGCGCTTAAACAAAAGTTTAAGAACTCCAGCAACACTTACTTTAACTAATTTCACTTCCTAAAACACAAATGACATCAACATGAAGTTAATTTTTAAACCACTTTCTCTAAGTACAAGATACAAAACATGGAATAATTACAGGACGAAAAGACCTATTGCTAAAATTAACCTCGTCTCGGATGTAAGCGAGTAGTAGGGATTTCAGAGTGGATGCTGATCCCTCAGTTTCCACATTTAACTTCGGTAGGCCTTTTTCGGCATTGAACCCCATGAGCACACCCTTCACCTCTGCGGAGGCTGTAGAAACAAAACAATGTAATATGGTACTTAGAAATTCCGAAATTCGTATTGAAGACATGAAGTTTTCAAAAAAAAACATGAATATTTTACGTACAACCGAGGACAGGGAAGGAATACTTAAAAACGAGATCGTATAGGCACTTCAAAGCCGATTCCTTTACTGATAACTTGTCCTTAAGTAAAGCCTGCATGAAGGACGTATTAAATATCATATAAATTCCAAAAATATTTCCAAATAAGTAATATAAACTATACGCTATTTAGTTTTTTTGAATAAGAAAATAAGCAGGTATCTCCGTATCTGTAACGAACCATAAGACAGTACAGCGCTGCTTTGGCTGATTCATTTTCATCTCGCAGTGCCACTAAGCACATAAGTTCTAGTGCTACAGCTCTAACGCTAGGATCTTTGCACTGAAATGAAAGTATAAATCATGTTACAGTTTGATTGTCAAACGTAGACTTCCAAGAAACAAGCTAAGCCGTTTAGAATGCATAATCCTTACCTTTGCAATTGCTGGAACGGCATACATTCTGTAAAATGTGCTAGAAAAATCTGAAACTCTATCTACCAAGAGTATATTCGCTTTGACAGTACTCATCGCTACCAACATAGTTCGGTCCGAAAATACCCATCTCTCTTCTTCCTCCTCGTCTTCAGTGTTCATTGAAGAATCTGCTTGTGATGATTCCATTGCTTCACTGATCCCTGCTTTAATTAAGTTTATTTTCGCATCCAATTCCACGATTTGATCTTGGCAACTCTGTGCCTTGAACAAATCATTATCTCCAATTGCATGGGCTTGATCTCGTTCCAACTTCTTTTTCCGGTGCATCAGATTACCCAACTTGACATTCAAAACAATGACAAATGATAGTTTATAGTTTATAATACGCCAGTAACAGATAGTAGTGCTGGAGTGAGTGTTCGTTTGTAATTATATTCATACCTCTAACTTCATATCATCAGGTTCAGATTTCAATGACACGGAAGCTGACGTTGAGAGCGATTTAGACCGTGCTCCGATGGTAGAAGGTCTATCTGAATCTATAACTTGGTTAACAATGTCAACCACATACGTTTCATCTTGAATATCACAACAGGTAGCTAGCAACTTGAGTCCAATGCTGCAGTTTCGAGAGTCCATTAATGGCTTCCTTAAATACAGCTGAGGAAGAAACTTCAATATTGCTTGTCTTTCAGAAACAAAAGTAAAAATTAAAGATATATTAACATTTAATACTTGACGGCTTAATTATACATAAAAACACATTGACACATACCTGGTTCCTTCTTCATTCGGCAGGTAACATAGGATCTTCAACAGATCTCCCAGCATCCAGCCACGATAATCCATATCAACTTGAGGTAATTCACCTTCTTCGTCAATAACCTCGATATATCTGTGGCAAAAAATCATGTACTAATGTTGAATGAGTTTTCGGCGAGGGTGTGGTTCATTTCATACAACTATAGTCAATAGTAGAGCTCCGTAAATTCAATGAATATGAATACAGAATAAGGTAACTTATCGCATTACTCGTAGATATAATCGATCATTTCATTCACTTGAAGTGCCAATTTGTTGAAAATGTATTGCTCGTCTTTAAACCTCTCGAACATGTACAACCATATGTAAGTGCTTTCTGTGCAAAGACTGTCCTCAGGATACTTCTTGTCCTTCAAAACAGGTTGCCTCATTTTCTCAAAAGCTTCTTCTGGAGCCTGGCTACATAATGGAAACATAATCATATTTTTCAAAAAGGCATAATAGCTAGTATCCGGGTTGCAATTTAAAAAACTTAAAACTTACTTATATAAATTATCCAAAGCTGTTCTGCAGAGTATTGGACGTCGTCGAACATTTAATACTCGTAGAAATTCGCATGGATCGTTATGAAGAGCTTGAAGCCAACTTTCCAACATTGCATTTATAGCAACTCGAATATTTTTTGCTATAACAGAATGTAAAATCAGCGTTCTAGAATAAACTCGTTGAACAAAAATAAAAAATAAAGTACTCATGTTATGTTATCTTGTTCAGAACGGTTCTCTTCTGTAGCATTGGCCTTAAGGATGGCTTCTCGCATTTCCAGGCTTAAACAAGCTAACTTGATGTCGTTCGTAACTCGATTGATTGCTGCAGCTCGCACTGTTGGACTCGGATCACCAGTTCGTTCAACAACATGTTCCAAGGTGGAATCTTCTGAAATTTTTATTTCTGAAGTAATTCTTGCACGGACAGCAACTTCTGGATCATGTGCCATATGCACCAATAGCGCTGCGATTAAATTAAAACACGAATTAAATGTACATATATCGCATGTGAAATATTTATTTAAGAAACCGAAAAATAAATGTTATATAACTTATAACATATTACGCGTTTCAACATACCATCTAATATGTTATTAAAAAATGGAGATGTTCCATCCTTATGACATGAGCAGAGGATGGATGCAGCATCAGTTCGAACCAGGTCAGATTTGTCCTGGAAAAATTAATTAGTACATTGATTCAACATTCAAGAGGCATTTTAGTGTTTTGCTTATCAAATTATCAAACACTGTATTTACAAGGCACAAGGCATCAACATGCCGCCGACATTGAGGAAACGTTCAACTTTTTCAAACTTACATTTATACGAATCAACGCCATCCTAACCAACTTTAGCCGATAATTATATCCTATATTAGTAACAGGAATTCGGCTGGAGATGATTTTAATAATAGTTAGGAGCACGCGATGCCTCACCAAAGCCCGGCCGTCATTGTGATACTGCAAAATAATAAAACAACGATTTATTTCTATTTCACCTTCACCTGCTAAAATAGCGTTCAATTCATGAACTTTTATGACTTACACGCTCGCATAATTTCAAAATTCGCATGGGAATAGATTCCGACGACGACATATCACCCGTAAAACTGACATTTGAGCAAACTGTTGAATTCGCATCTGGAGAATCGGTATCCACCACCCATCGCTCATCCGTAACAAATTCGAAGAAAAATTCCAGTAATTTCTTAACGAATGGGGTGTCCTTCGATGCGAAAGGGATGCACATCATCCTCATCATCGTTTCTGTGAAGACTTTCAGCCCGCTCTGAAAAAACAGCAATTATGAATTTAAATTCAAAATTTAATATTCCATATTCCACATTTTAATGACATATTATAAACGTTAAATATCCTGACAATTAAATTACTATTTATCACATTCTAAATGTTAATTGTTAACTGCTAGCTCTCTATGCAAAAAAAATCATATTTTAATATTCAATATTATGTATTAGTACCTCATTGTAAACTGTCTCCGCTTTCTTAAATAACTTCGCCTTCTCTTTAGAACTTCCATTGTACTCCAATTGTTGGACATCATTAAATATCCGGGCTAATTTGTCCATACACATTTGATAACGTTGCCGAACTTGATCATCGTTCACTGTCACATTTAAATTTCTCGAGCCCATCTTTGGACTGCCAACTTGCAACGATTGACGATAAGAACTTTCAGCCGTTCCAGTGTCCACCTTCCACTGTCCACCTGGACGTGACGTAGAAAAGGTTTCAGGTTACACGATGCCACGATAAAACCCCTTGTCAATAATTATAGTAGAAGAATAATTTCGAAACTCCTAATCAGTGTACGATCAACAAAATAACTATTAATTGACATTTAATCTTATTTATCAGCGATTTGATGTTTATATCTGCAAACTTTGTCATTTGTAGATACTTTCTCCAGCAGAAGGATTCCAGATATTCCAGTTGTAGATCAAAGCAGACAACGGATGAAAACAAGAAAAGTGGAACAAAGTCGCGCTGAGCTGCCCCTCTCGTCTCGCAAAACACGCAACTCTCAATGTTCATGCACCTCACCACCTATGCCACGGGAGACATGAGCTCAACTCATTTCGCCTCCGCCATTGAGTTTGTCTCTTGGAGAATATTCCACCGGGATTTTGCCAAAAATATTCAAACCATTCCATCGGCTCTCTGTATCCAATCAAAAATAGCCAACTGAGTTGAGGGCGGAGCTAAATGATTCGTGGTAGATTGTGATTGGCTAGTGTTGCAAACTCATGAAAACACAACATCAGCCCCTTCTTGGTTTTGTCTTATGCACAAGGTTGATGTTTCTCGTCGACGATGATCTTCGCATAAGAATTTGACACGACGGCATAAAAAAGAGAAGAGGAAAGGGTTTCCGAGTTTAATTGAAGGTTCTTCGTCTCCCAAACACCATTAGTGATTAGAGTGCTGTTGCGAGAAGAAGTGTGAGCAATTAGCTAAAAAGAATTAGAAGTTAGGGGAGTTTATCGTTTGGAAATTAGCAACTTGTGTGAATTTGTGATCTCAGGGAGCAGGATTCAGGATTAGTTTTTTTGTCGCATGTGGAAGCTTTAAAATCGTGAAAAGTTTGATCTTAATCTTAATTAATTGTGATAAAAAAGTATTTTAAATTGTCGATACAAAATGCCCAAAATTTGGGTGTCATTAGGTGTTTTACTAGTATTAGGTACGTCTGGAATGGAAGTGTGAAATTCAGAATTTGATGCGTTATATTTTTGTAAATAATATTAATTGCTTATTTTCTTATTTCCTCAGGGTTGGCGAGTTGTAAGGCTGATTTGCAATATGAAGATGGGGCGGAGGGCGTAACCCCAAAGGTGGAGGTGGATTTGGGGGCTGAGAAGGAAGGCTCAAGGACAGATGATGGAGTTGTGCAGAGGGAGGAAGAAGCGATTAAACTGGATGGACTCAATGTAGCGCAAGTAAAGGAATTGAGGGACAGAGCTGAAAAGTTTCAATTTCAGGTAAAAGCACCTGTTAATAATAATCTTAGGATGTTACTATTATATAATAAACACATATGGAAGTATGTTCAATGTTAGATTGCTAATTTTTTACTAATGAATTTTTATTATTGTGCTTTCTTTCAACAGGCGGAGGTTAACCGTATGATGAAGTTGATTATCAACTCCCTCTACAAGAACAAGGAGATTTTCTTGAGAGAACTCATTTCTAATGCATCTGATGCCCTTGACAAATTGAGATTGCTCTCATTGACTGACAAATCTGTGTTAGACGCTACGAACGAACAAAGTATTCGAATTCGAGTGGATAAGGAAGCTAGGAACATTCACATTACGGACACTGGTATTGGTATGACCAAGGAGGAACTTGTGAAGAATCTTGGAACCATTGCAAAATCTGGAACGAGCGATTTCCTTGAAAAAATGCAGTCAGCTTCAGATTCTAAAGAACTTACGGATCTTATTGGACAATTTGGGGTTGGATTTTATTCTTCCTTCTTGGGTAAGTTGCATTAAACTTTTGATAGTTGTTTCAGATTTTAATGGAATTAATATTAATGAAAGTGAATATTATTTACAGTTGCGGATCGTGTCGTTGTTACAAGCAAAGCTAACACTGACCAACAATACATCTGGGAGTCTGATGCTTCTTCCTTCTCGATTGTCGAAGATCCACGTGGAGATACATTGAAACGAGGAACACAAGTCACGTAAGTCTTTTGAGTTTTGTTTGGTGTTATGTAAACATCCTACGATTATCGCTGTCAGTGATGTCTGAATGTATCGATATCAAATACTAAAATTCAGAATTTATAAGCCTTGAAATTATTTTTTATAGGTTGCAAATGAAACCAGAAGCATTGAACTACCTCGAGGACAACACAATCCGTGACTTGGTCAGGAAATATTCGCAATTCATCAACTTCCCCATTTACTTTTGGGCAGAGAAGACTGTCGAAGAAGAAATCCCTCTTGAAGAAGAAGAGAAGAAGGAAAAGAAGGAAGATGAGATTGATGATGACGATGCTAAGGTCGAAGAGAAGGAAGACGACGACAAGCCAAAAACCAAGAAAGTTTCGAAGACCGTTTACGACTGGGAACTTATCAACAACTCCAAGCCCATCTGGACTCGCAAACCAAACGATGTAGAAGACAAGGAATACGAGGAATTCTACAAAACTCTTACCAAGGATCATCAAAAGCCGTTGGGTTACACTCATTTCATTGCCGAAGGAGAAGTTACCTTCAAGGCTCTTCTTTACGTTCCAGCCGTGCAACCTGGGGAAAGCTTTAACCGATACGGAACTCGCACCGACCATATCAAACTGTACGTGAGGCGTGTCTTTATCACCGACGATTTCCAGGAAATGATGCCCAACTACTTGTCCTTTATTCGAGGAGTTGTCGACTCTGACGACCTTCCTCTCAACGTTTCTCGAGAAACTCTTCAGCAAAACAAGTTGATCAAGGTTATTCGCAAGAAGTTGATTCGGAAGACGTTGGATATGCTCAAGAAGCTCGAGGGAGAAGACTACGAAAAGTTCTGGAAGGAATACTCCACCAACATCAAATTGGGAGTGATTGAGGACACCGCTAACAAGAGCCGACTTGCTAAACTTCTCCGATTCCAATCATCTGGATCTCCTCAAGGAACTACATCATTGACTGACTACGTGTCCCGAATGAAGGACAAGCAGGATGCAATCTACTACATGGCTGGATCGTCACGCGAGGAAGTTGAAAAATCTCCGTTTGTTGAACGCCTGCAAAAGAAGGGATATGAAGTTATTTACTTGACTGAGGCTGTTGACGAGTATTGCATCGGAGCGCTCCCTGAATTTGAAGGAAAGAAGTTCCAAAATGTCGCTAAGGAAGGATTGTCTCTTGCCGATGGAAAATCAAAGGAGAAGTTGGAAGAGACCAAGCAGATCTTCGAACCTCTTACCAAATGGATGGGAGAAAATGCTTTGAAAGAACAGGTATGCAGACGCTTAAGATGACATACTTTTAAAAAGTGTATGTTACGCAATGTTACGAATTTATTTGGAAATTGAGCTGAATGTCTAGTTATAATTATATTATGTAATATATTACGTGCTGCTATCGTTGGACTGGATTGATTACATATTATATTCGAAAGATTATGAAAGCTGTAATATCCGAGCGACTTTATTCGTCGCCGTGTGCCTTGGTAGCTGGTACTTACGCGTGGACAGGAAATATGGAGAGAATGGCACTCTCCAATCCACATCAGAAAGCTGATGATCAAGCGAAGTCGTAAGTGCTTCAAATCTAATTCTGTCTTCCCTTTTATCCTTGGTTTAGATTTTGAAAGCCACCATCAGCGAAAGACTTGATGCAAGTCCGTGTGCGCTTGTTACTTCTCAGTTTGGCTGGACTGGAAATATGGAACGTATCATTTTGTCACAAACCCACTCAAAAGCCAATGATATTAGTAGAGAGTACGCACCCTATTTTTATTTGTTTCACATCGTTTTATTTTTATTTTGAAGAGGAGATGAATGAGTATTTTTCACAAGTTTTAGCGTAATGTTCATAATCTAGCAATAGCAATGATTGTTTTATTCCCAATTTAGGTACTATCTGAATCAAAAGAAGACTTTGGAAATCAATCCACGCCATCCAATCGTGAAAGAACTTTTGCGACGTGTTAATGATGATCCTAACGACCCTCAAGCAAAGGAAACAGCTCTTATGTTGTTCAGAACTGCTACGCTACGATCAGGTTACATGCTGAAGGACACTGTTGACTTTGCGGAAACTGTTGAAAAAATGATGAGACAGACTCTTGGTGTCCCAATGGATGAAGAGGTATGTCGGCTAAGCTACGGCCATATGTGTAAAAAATATATATTTCACTAACTTTGAACGATTCGGTTTTTACAATGCATTTTATATTCCAGGTGGAAGAAGATGAGGACGCTCAGGAGGAAGAAGACACTTCAGCAACGCCCGAGGAAGATGCAGAAGGTGAAGACCAAGGTGATTCACTAGATACTGAGCATGATGAACTGTGAAATTCGAAAACTCTCTAGATTTTTATATAAGATACAGATTATTCCATTTCTACGAGGAAAGTCTTATTTACGTTCTGTATAACGAGTGTATTTACAAACCATATCTAATTTTAGGGGTAGAAAACTTGTGATTTGTTTTAGTTTTCCGAATAATTGGTTTTCTTACAAAGTTGATTATTATTTCATTTCTGCGTACAAAAACGTAAATTCCTTTTGTAAAATCAAACAAGAAAGTGTACAAAGCTACCAAGAGGGTAAAATGTGAACATGTGTTTTAGATGTAAAGTCAACTAAACACATTTTCTTACCATTACGGTCTGAAATCAGTTGAAACTTTGAAACCCAAAAAATGTATGATCTGTCTGTATTGTTTATATATTGTTGCCCTATGCAAACCCCTTTGTGTAGCTTATTTATTTGTAAAACGAAGCTTTATACTTAATTAACGTAATGAAAGAGTGCAGTGTTCTGGTCCAAACTTTGAGATATCGTATTAAATTCTGAAACGTCAGTATATATGTTAAGTTTTTGGGTGAATGAATGAGTAGCCATTTACGATTAGCGGAGTGAATAAACAAACGAATTACATACATCTGAGTAATATATTGAATTATGTATCAAAAATAGTTCGGCTTATTGAGACTTTCACAACTCAACACATGCTATATACCCATTTCTATTTCCTCCCAAACATTCCCATCATTCTTTATTCATTTTCGCTGGAGCTTTTCGAATCACAATTTTGGAGTGTTTAACTCACACAGTAATTACTTTCACCCAATGATAAGGATAAGGATAACCCTTGCTTTCACCATTCAATATCATACAAGACTTGCACAAGTTGGACCTTCGACTTGGAGCAGTATTTCTCCAGTGAATCATTTTATAATGTGCAAAAATACTTTCTGGATTCAGCAGGGCGACGTACGCCTCCATATGCTGCATCGCATCGCTAAGGAAACTTACCAACCTGCTTCCTTCAGGATCATTATTTGAGACCAGACAAAGCGCTTTGGATTCAGACAATCATAAAAATATTTTCGTGCAGGCGACGTGACATCATTGTTCGAAACTTCGAAACAATTATTTTGAGGCGGATGAGAAGTGGATTGGAACATTGGAACTGTCGACCACCATCGATGTCAAACTTGATGTCCTCATGAATTTTCTATTGCATACAATTCTTGAGATATTCCTTCAGCTCATGAAACTTCCAAAAACGAGTAATGTTTTCTTCTTCTAAACATCTTCAATCTGTTCCGACATTTGTTATGTCGTTAATTTAATTGTTAATTTTGTTGAAATAATTTTCCACGAGTTATCAGGAAAGGCTACCTTTTGGGGCGACGAGAGATTTGTTGAAAGTTTTTGACAGCTATCGCGTTTGTTGTTTGTTTATCTTTTTGACAGTTCTTGAAAGACGATCAACCAATCCCGTAGTCACAATATAATTCACATCTGCACAAACAAAAGTAGGTCATAAGCACCTTACACGCACGTGGTTTCGTGACTTGTGGCTTTGAGTGAGGGCCTAAAATCTTTGATCGTGGCCATTGTCAAAATCTCTTGTGGTAACCGACGATGAGTGAGGAAACATTGTTAGAAATGGACGTTGAAAATGGTGCTGCCGGTGGTATGTAAAGATAGGATATTTAATGTAGCATGTTAGAAAAATTAAGCATCTTGTTTACCGTACCGAGTTAACAAAACTAATTTTGCAGGTGTCCCAGCAGAAAAGGAGAAACTCGAAGAAGAAACCATTTTTGAGCTAACTGTAAAGGCCAAGGACTTCGGAGACGTTGCCTTAATGGAACCGTTGAATTTGAAAGTTGAGGTTGACAACTTGCTGACTTCAGAACAGGATGATACAGGTGGGCGAACGTCTGATTCAAGTTCCAGACGAAATAGCAGGTCTTCAAAAAGACAAAGGAAGAATCGGCGACGAAGGCAAAGGAACAATTCGAACGTTACGGATGTGGATTCTAGGAAGGATACTTCGGCAGGGTCGGATGGTGGCCCTTCTGAGGATAACGCAGGAGAACTGCCGATTTGCTTCGATGTTCCAAGTGTGGCTAATATTGCTTTGGTATGTTGTATGTTTCGAGAGAAATGGGGTGTATTTTGTATAATTATGGATCGTTAATGATTTTATAAATATGTCTAAATATTTATAGCAAGAAATAGATTCACGCATCTCAGAATCGGAAGAACCAACAAAATCCAATGGACATGAGACGCTAGATGATCCACTTTACTGCGAAGTTCTTGACAACACACACGCAGCTAAGGTCCTGGAGGAAAAGCGAAGTTCGAATGCCAGGAAAGAAACAGACAAGGATGTCGTCAAAAGCGCCCTACAGTGCCAGGAGGATTTGCTTGATAAGCTTCATGAAGAGATTCCACGCATTGTGGAAGAAGTTCTTAAAGGTGAAAGCGAAGGTGCAGAAGTAGCGAGAAGCCATCAAAATGAAACCGACAATGAGCAGGTAGTATCCTAAATATTTCATAAATTTATAAAAAAAGCAAGTCAATATTAGCTAATAATATTTAATATATTTTCGCGCAGTTGAATTCCACGTTTATTGTGAAGGAGGAATCATCGACATTTGTTTCGAATATTATATCAACGGAGTCTATTGCGGGGACGTCTGAAGCGTATCAGTCTATGGTTCAAAAGTTTACAAACCAGATAACTGGTTGTCAGGCTGCTTCTGATGAAGTTAGCGCTATAATGGTGAGGAATGGAATAGCATTTTTAATTAGACGTTAAACTTGTATGCTTATGCAGATGTGTTTATTGCATTATTTTGGTTAAATATTTGAGGATGCATGTAAAGCTGCACAAGGTTCGGACACAATCGTCGCAGCTGGCGAATCTACTACAAAGATGCCACTACCGACTGAAATGTTTAATCCGGATGAAATTGTACATCTGTTGGGCGAATATGCGGATAATGATATTCCAGCCACAATAAGTTTTGACATCCCAAGCGTCTCGAACATTTCTTTGGTACTTTTAACTTGAATTTGTTTACCCTGAAACAGTGTTTCAGTTGCATGTATATTTACATATGCATGAAACGTAAAAACTAAACTAAAACGATATAGTGTCATTTTCGAAATGTTATTTTTTCAGGAGGAATCCCTGTCTCAACAGAGTACAATTTCAGATGGGAAGACAATTTCTCTTAGAGAAATCGCAGATGCAGGAGTTTGTACCAAGATCAGTGCAGGAGATATGGATCACGAGAACATGTCCGACTCGGTTGCTTTCCATATATCCAGCACGGGAAATTTACTCCTGGTTGGTGATTTCAACCACTTACGATTAGTGTATTCATGTAAACATATTTATTTGGTGTCAATTATTACGTTTGCATAATCTAAAATGATTTTACAGGAGGACTCTCATTCAAGCATCATAGAAACTGAATCCACTTCACCAAAACGGTCATTAGAAATCTTCTCGATGGATAATCCAACAAAGGGACAAATAAATCACGACGAGTTGATCTCCGCCTTGGAAAATCTAAACCTGAATTCATCCGTAAACACGTCTACTACTGAGAAGGAATCTGTTGATTCCAATGATAGCAAAAACCCAAGCGTCGATAGTGATGGAGTAAACGTTCCGATGAATTCTGTCGATAACAATGCTGGAAGTTCTGGTTCTGGACCTGCATTATTAGACCCCACCAACGAACTTTCTCACGCTGTCGAAAATAATTCAGATCTTAAACCTCAGTCGAGTACATTCAAAGGGCGAGGAGATTTCTACGGCGTCGATAATGGGAACAGCATGCCAGTCCTGTCTTATCGACAACGAGAGGATTCATTGACGAAGGGTAAACAGGAGGAGCAATTAGGAGGAGACCATTCTGTGAGTGAGACGGAAAGCGACTTCCCATTCCTCCCTCACAGGACTGAAGCTTTGGAGAAGAAGACGGAGAAAGAGAACGAAGTGCAGCCGGATGATATAGATGGGGATTCTACGAATGAAACAAGCAAAAATAAGAAAGGAATTAAGTGCCTCTCATGCTGTACTATTTCTTAATTGCTCTAAGTAAAATTATCATGAATGCTTGTAAACACATTGTCATTAATTGTACCAAATTACAGGTTTTTGCACAACAAACAATGCTTGTTTGTTCGTGCGTATTTTTGTATTAGAAAATATAAAGAGGGCATATAATATTTATATATGCCTGATTTGTACAATGCAATTCAATAAAGGTTTCAAGAAATAATAAAGTTCACGAAGTTTATAATGTTAAAATTTACTACCAAGTATACGCTGGTTGTTTAAAATACGATTGAAATAGGATCTGCGCCAAAAGCGCATCATATTATGAAAGTTGTTGTTTCAAAGCACATTCATCTTCATCAAATCGTATCAAATTCTGAGAGTTGCAAGGTCAGGCTCCCCACTTTCGGGTAACATGCTACACAGTTTTAAACCAGTTCTCCGATTCTTAATGAACAAAGCCCTTCTCGTAAAAAACTTCAACATCGACTATATACAAAAGACCATGCCATATTACATTATTATGAATTCTTCATACTTTTGCATCATGCATAACTTCCAGATTTTTTTCCATCTGCTCTTGCTCCTCTACTCCCAAACAAAACCCATCTCAAAACTTCTCCGCATGAAAAAGGCGAAATCTCTTCAGCCTTCGGTGAAAGATGTTTACTTACAACGTTACAACATATATAGCTTTTTTCAACAAACTTTTCGCGTGAGTTGTCTCTCTTCATTTACAGCAACTTTTCACTCCGTTTTTCCCAACTTTTATTTCATGTCATTGCCAGAGTCTTATAGTTTTTAGGCAGTTTAGGCTGTCAGTTGTTTTCTCAGAGGATGCCTTTTATATGACAAAGGAGACAAAGTGCGATCAATCACAATCAGAAATAATTGCATCATTCGTTTGGCTGAAAGTATATCCTTTGTATATCCTACACACATCCTACAAACATTTTAATACAGGTAAGCCTTATCAATTCCTGAGAAAATTTGCACAGTAAGCGGCACTGTCACATGTACATGCATGCAGACACACATCATCACATTAAACTCCTCAATCGATCCAAATGACTTGACTAAACTCATATTTTATATATCTTGCTTACAATGCAAAGTTGGCAAATATAATTCGCAAAGGAAAGACAAAGGACGCTTATAATAAAGGACGCATAATGCATGTATACATGCATGCAACAACCTATACACCCGCACCAAAGCCAGACTTAAATTGTCTTGTCTTCACTGTCTTCTTCAGTTTTCCCCGAAATCCTAACAATAATTTATTAACTTTTTCCCATCTTATAAAAAGGGCTACTATATACACATTCTATACCACATCTACATGACGCGAGAAAGTACTAATTCTCGACATTATTCTAGAGGCCATCTCGTTTCATGGACATAAAGCGGTCGACTTGCACAAAATGCGAAATATAATTCTGCTTAAAAGTATATAACTTCAACTTATCCTAGACTTTTTTATATCCAATATCAATATAGTAGCAGTTCCTGTACACAATGTCTTATAGTCATTCATTTCATATATTAAACTGTGGAAGCGAATGCAATGAATATACCAACAGATCCATGATAGTAGAATATGTGTATGTATGCTGAAGTTTGTGTGATGTGCTGTGCTTTTGCAGACAAGCTAAAGAGCTATAGATGATTACAGTTTACGTTGACTTTTACAACTCAAAACCTTCTAAGCTCATGTCATATAGATGATTTTTGGTATAGAAATTTTATAAGAAAATAGCATTTGTTGGTTCCTAGCTTCCTAGTTAGACACTTCCTATTTCCTATGCGCGTACCTTTTGTGCTTATGGATTTCATATGAAGATATGTGATACATAAGTATGCAAAAGCGTACCTGATCTGCTCAAGCGAAGATATCATATTCCACATTCCACACATCCACCTCTACCTCTCCACTTTATTTAGGAAGGAACGTTCTCCTAACAAAGCTTCTATTCATTTGATAAAAAAGAGCAAGATCGTATTATTATGCAGAGGTGAAGCCAAAGAAAGATTCTTCCACATTTCAGAGACATATGCTTTTTGTATCCTTTCATCTGAAAACTCAGCAGTGGCACTTTTACTTGTGCAACGTAACCATTCTCTCGCACACAACTTATTACACACTCATTCTTCTTCTTCACCGAACATGGTTGCATATTATGCGCTTCCTTGTAAATACTTACACAGGGCACCGGAGACCGGAGTATGCTAACATAGTTTTTTTTGTAGTATTTCATAGAATTCTAGTGAATTGACTACGACCACGAGTCCACGACGTATGCAGGTTCCAAACAAGCCCGTAATAGTATACTGGTATAGATGAGAAGTGTCTGAAGAATAGATTTTTCATTCACACGTATTGATAAATTCATAAAAAAGTATACATTATTATAAGGTTTTACACTACATCCTAGCAAAATGCATGGACGTAAACCGATTCATTCTTGAGAGTGTGCCCGTGTGTGCGCTAATCGAAATATAGTGTTGAAGATTGGCTACATGTTTATAGATAGTTTTAGGACAAGTTTTTCTCTATATCCATTATATCACTTTTATATGTACATATGAAATTTGACGATCCTCTCTCTCTCTCTCTCCTTTCTCATTTCTCTCCCTGTTTTCATACGGATAAAATAAATGCATATGTATCCAATCCACTCTTCTGCACGTATGTATCTCTATAAAAACGAGAGAGTAACGTTTTTATACACCAAACGAAGGCATGGCATTGCACTATGTGTGCGCATATAAATGAATGATTGTATGACATGACTGGGATTACACAGAAAATAGGGAGAAAATCCCGAGATTCCAATAGGTTTTAACTGTGCCTTTTCACAGCTTTGGGAAAAGCTCTTTTTTCGATTGAGATCTTATACCAAGGCTTTACATTTAATGCCCACGTAGCTTCCTATAAATTTTCATGGATCCTCTTAGACCATGGAATTTGGTTTACTTTTGATATATAAAAAAAACTCTAATTCCCATATCCCGAGACTCCCGACATCCTACAAAACACGACGACATCATATAACGAATTATACATGAGAGCGTTGTGCCTTCATCAAGAAGACCCATAAGGCCATGCTATAACATATACTTTTCTTATAGATATTTTGTTGGGTTTTGTAATGAAATTTAGTGTATATCTGAAAGAGAAAACTATAGAGCTATGGGCTGCCATCGTAGTGAACACACTGTGAGCCCACAATCAGAGTATCAGAAGAGAACCAAGTGGAAAAAAGAGAAACATACGGAAAAGAACGAATGGTCGGGGTAAGCAAGAGCAGCAACACAGTTTTAAGGATTACTCTTGGTCTTGGTATAAAAGTATAAGATGAAAACATCTCTCTCTCTCTCACTCTCTCTTGCATGTCTATAGTCATGTTTACTTTATATGAAAAAATGTTAGGGAATCTGTAGTCTTATGTCGCCTTCTCTTCACCGTATCCCGTATCCGTGTTTCCCGAATATAACAAAAAAACTCGCTTTACAGTCTCATCGTTTCTCGTGTGCTGTGTGCAGCATATACAAGCTCTCTCCTATTTCCACAGTTGTTCAATGTGAGGAAGTAACAAGACTAGAGAAAATAAGACTTTACTTTTACAGATCCACTCACTCTCGAGAAGATCTTTCTCACATAATATATATTCTTTTGTATGGAGCACATCTCACATCTCTCACCGCATGACTCAATTGGGAGAGAGAAGTCGGTTTGGTCGCTCTGTCTGAAGGAGAGACGTTGTAAATTGTTACCTTTACATGAAATTTTCCTTTCAATACATAAACCGTCTCTGCATTACATATAAAACATATTACAAAAACTATATTGTAACACGCGTTAGTAGATATGACTAAACATTACATTTTTAGTGGAGATTTAATTGTGATCAGATCAGGCGCGGGGTGTTTTAATAAATTATCAGTGTAATTGACCTTTCATGTCAGACACTTTAAGTGCAGCTGTGTATATCCCATCCCAAAGCTCAGACAGACAATGACACAAAAAAGTGCATATGCATATTTGCTTGCTCACATAAACCTTCAATTGATTGATTCCACTAAATCTAGTTTCGTTCGGGAAGTGGAAAATGTGTGAATGTGTGTTGGTTGAGGGGAGAGAAACACGATGAGTTGTCCCGTGTTTTTGAGTGATTCATAGTGAGAAAATGTGTACATGTTTTTTTGTCCTCGTCAATATGATCATCATCCTGAGTTCATGAACATGAAATGACAGATTGGGTTTTTCAGATCATATTCATGTGTGCATTCTACATATAAGGTTTGGATATACCTAAAAACATATACCAGACGAGACTAGCTCACACACCTATCCAGACTGACTGTGACTATACCCAAGGAGTTGAGGGTGAGTGTATAAAAAGCACAAGCTTAGCAAAACAGATATTATACTCCTCTCTGCCTCAGGTCTTATAGACAAAGCGTTTTTACTTTTTAGTGCATAAAATCATAATAAATGTCGTCACATATCCAGAAGATTCCTTATGGAGGAGTGTGAACGTGATGTGGAATAATGCTTTGTTTCTTGTTCTTCGTCCTCATTCGTAGTGGCTAGAAAGCATATGTATGCAGTATGCATATGCAACTTTCCTAATACTCATTAAAATATCTTGTGCCAATTCCAAGTAATTCCAGCGTATTAGTATAAAACTGGACTTTGGAGTATAGTGGCAATAAATTTGGGAAAAGAAAGACTATAACAGAGAGAAGGAGATTATATGGTAAAAAGTGCGTTGTTTAGCTCGTGCCGTGAATTTGTGAATCTGCAATCTAAACACAAAAGTGTGCAAGATGTGCATAGAGAGAAGAGATCCAATCCACGTCCTACCATCTTACTCATGCATGCCACGACTCTAAAATAATTGCTCTTTAAATGACACCATTATGTCGTTAAAGTTTCTGCGGAATATCTTATCGTAAATGAGTGTGCGGGGGACATTTAAAGGATAATCAAGAACAAAGCTGAGAGCAAGAGCACAGGCAGCGTACTTTTATGTGACAACTTTTATATGCGTATTTATCATCAAAATTGTGACAAAACAAAAATACCATAATACCAGACCACTTCGTACCTACATTCAAACGAGTCCGAGTGAGAGACAGAGAGAGCCATTGTCGTAAAACTTATTTATAAACTTATCGTGTCCTTATATCTCGCCGTGAAAATGAGGGTGAGTGACAGTGTTGTACTTCAAAAGGTGAGCAGTTACATCTCTCTTTAGCAAGATGGTCTTACACACGATGTTGCAAAGTGACTTCATCAAGTTCTTCCTTGCAATTAGCTAGCGTTTCCCCCCTCAATAATACAACAATCTACGTCGACTACTCTGTTGAGAGTGTATTTGAACGTTGAAGGCAAGCTCAAATATCTATTAAAAATCGGATATTGCAAACATCCACAGGATCAGGAGCATCAGAGGATCCCACAGAGCATGTGAGTTTGTGAAAAATAATTTGTACAAAATATTCATGTAATGTAGACACATAACTTGCTTCAGTCAGGAAACAAAGACGAGCATCACATGATTTGTGATGGGATGCGACAATGTTGTAATTTGAGGTTTGTAAATGTGCTGAGAGATACAAGAAGTTTGCAGGCATGCATTAAATTTACTTCATTGATTATTAATTGCGCTTACGATTAGTGCATTTACTCTGGCTGGAACAACGGACTTCACATTCTTCCTACCTTAATCCAATTCGTTTCATACTTGATACACGGCGAAGTGATTACATTTTTTAGTCAAAATCTCTCTGATCCCAGGTCGGATAGGAACATCCTTGAGTGACCTTAAACTTTCCACTTTGAAAAAGGAAAAACCTTGTTCGATTCGGCGTAAGTGTGATAATGTGAATAAGGTGTGAATATTTAAAGGAATGTGATCTGATAAAAAATCTCATGAAAAGCAAGACGCTTTCATTTCATCAAAAAATATATTTGGTTGTTGTTCTCGACTGTGGGATTGGAATTCAAGCACATTTAATTATCTGTGTTGCTTCAGGTAGTACATATGCATAGGTATATGATTACGTATGTTATATTTTTAATCTGGCTTCGTGGGAAGATTTCGTGAAGAAACACGGCGAAGTAAAGTAAGATTTTAGCAAGAAGCTTGTTTGTTGCAATAAGTGTTTGTGAAATCAAATTACAACGCTACAAAATTACCAGAGCAAAAATATACCGCCATGTTCTCCAGTAGAAGTTCAAGTTGCGAAATACGTTGTTGGTGGAGTGGACTGTTTTTGGAATTTTTCCTTTTCTTACGTCATTTTCCTGGATTTTTTTGCAACCTGCTTACTTATATACTTTTGCGCACATTTCTTTTGTGTGGGATGGGAAACTGATAACAGTACCTCGAATTTCTCCAGAATTTAAGTTGAGTCTTTAGATCAGAATTTAATGACTACGGTCTCGCTTAGTTGCTGTTATAAATGTTTTAATGTTCGGAAATTTCCATAAGAGGCATTGAGCCAGATTTTTATCAATTTTTTGCTACTTGTGTACTGTGTGATCGTAAACACGCTAATAATTATTATGGAATGTGGTAAATCGAAATTCATATGTAAAGCGGAATACATAAAAGCTTCACCCACGTCATATCCATTGTCTCTATATCTAACTATCGTATATATCAAGTATATGTACATCCTCCCACGCCTGCCATCTTCACATACATGTCAAGATGCATATACGTTACAATTCATTAAATCCTTCTTCGCAGTATCATCATGTCACATTGTCACGCAGACATACTTCACGTCCGAATGTTACAAGCACGTGAGTCAAGTGTCTGATTGGCATAATAATAATATACCGGGCGGTGGCATGGAATATGCATTACCCAAGATGTTTATTTCCGGTGACTGGTGACAATAATAATAATCATCGTAGCAAAGAAAACTACGAAACCGCGAACATAACCCTTTTGCAAGATTCGATCTAACCCATTGTCTTATTGTAATTCATGACATGACCATAAATTACTACGTCTCATATCATCATTCTCCAGAAGTTATATCCACCCACATATATTATCTCAACTCCTCCAAACCTATGTTCTTTCTCATTCCAAGAATAGTACTTCTTTTTCGGTACGTTTTATGTACACATACGACTTTCTCCGTATATTCTCCATTAGGCCACTCCACACCGAATTTTCTCCAGCAAATGTCTCGTATTTTCCTTTAATCGCGTCATCATTTGCGGAGGATATAGAAATAGACACGTTCACATAAAATGCATACATACTCCACTTACTTGCACACGGAGAAAAGTGGATCGATATGTACATTCATTTCACTAGTTCAACCAATTGAACTGAACCAACGTATATCCGATCCAGCTTTTCTCCAGCAGCAGAGAAAGACGTGTGTGTGGTTTGGCTGCTTCATTCCTTGCCTTCTGTTCCATGTTCCTCCAGTCGCAGTCCTTCGCTTCACATTTCACTCTTCTCTGCATCTGCCGTACCCCAGCAAGGAGAAATCCACGTTTAGTATTCACTCCGTTTGAACCATCGAGGAAAATGGGAGACGGGAAGTGAAGAGGTTTGAATTGTTTGTGTAGACGAGAGAAAAAAGTCTTTATCGATCCGTTCCAGTTCCAAATTCCAAAATATATCTTTTCTCTTGCTCGTGTGTCCAGTTGAATGGGAAGTCTGTTCCAGTTTTAGTGCACTTTCCCTTCTTGTTCCGTGAGAAAAATGCATTTACCCTTTTGCTCAGAGTTGTAATTTTCGTAAAGTGAAAGCGTTTTTGAGAACGAAAATGCACAAAAAAAGTATTGATTTAGAGGAAAGTTGGGAGTTTGAAAAGGCACCCATCAATTGCGATCAAATTCGGGCTACAAATTGGCTGGAACAAGGACTGCTGGAAATGTTGGGACTGGGATGTGGGCGGAGAATTTGAACAAATTTTTTAAAAAAGGACTACAATTCTGGAATTTTAATTGGCATATAATTAGGTTGGTCATTGGTCAGCAGTTGCGTAATATCAAGTTTACTCAATGCAATGTGTCATTTTGCATGTCGCACGAAATGCAGTCACACTTTCAAATTTGTCATTCATCCTCATCAAAGTAAAATTTTGTAATTATTTTGTTTTTCAGACATTGAGAAGTCAGCGTCTTACAATTAACTGGAAGTTGATTTTGTGAAATAATTATTTTACAAATTTATCAGTGGACTATCTTCGACCAAAGGAAGATGACTCAATATCAAATCAACTTATGATCTGCAGTAGCAACCCGGGATGGTGTAGTATTAATAGCCTCCATATGAGGATTTGGCAAAAAATCCGGAGAAATGTTAAAAAACAAAAACACATCTAGCAGCAACAATCGAAACAATAATGGCGACACAGCGGGATCAGATGTGACTACGAATACTGCAACGAACGGACTGTCATCCCACAAATCTTCTACTGGCAGTTCATCAAAATCTTCCAACAACTCAAATTACACGAAAGCAGGGAATCTAAATCGTCATCATCTCGGAAGGACTAGCAGTAACAGCACAGTGGAGAATTCCATAGTTAACTCGAGCCTTACGGCTGGATCAAAGTGTGCGGTTGGAAAAGGAAGTAGCGCTGGAAGTGGAACTAGAGGTGAAGGAAATGGTCAGATTGGAAATTCGGGTAGAGAACGATCGCCAGATGCGTTATCTACTGGATCTACAGGATCCCTCCCAAATAAATTCAAACCAAGTGCTTTGAATAGTAAAGGGTCAAGTTCAGACACGGGGACATCCTCTCAGTCATCGTCCGCTGGTAGAACAAGGATATTTACGTCAAGCAAGAGATCAGCGAGTTTGTCGCAGAGTCATTTGTCTGGAGTTGGTGGTGGGAGTAGTGTGGGAACGGGAAGGCAGGAACTGCTGAGAAGGGGAAGTCCAACACCATCGAATTCGAGCGGTGCGAGCACGCCTAGTTCAGGAGGAGGAGTGTATATATCCCCTCATTGTCGGCATTGTACCAACTTGAGTGCCTCTGGAGGCACTCGGAGCCGAAGAAGATCGGCACCTGCTGACCACTCCCAAAGTAAGGTTAGCAGCGCAACCACGGGGTCGAATTCTTCTTCAGCTGGTCAAGGGCAAGGGAGCTCTGCAAGTCATACCGGGACGGATAACCACCAACTCTGCTCACGTCATCATTATCACTCGCAGTCTCATTCGCATCAAAATAATAGCACCCTTGCCTCATCAAATCGCCGTCATGGGTCAACAGGAAACGCTTCACCTGTGAGGTACGTACGCTGTCCGTTTTAACATGTATATTTGTACGAATATTTGATTTTCCGACTTCCATCAGCGATAGTTTAAATGTATCTTATGTATCATTGTATCATCGTCATCATTTATCAAAAAAGAAGTACTTCGCCAGTTGATGGAACAGATTAATTAGGTGGTAATTTCCATCTTACATCATCACGCGACATATTAATTCACATTAGCTTTCACTTTCACTTCTCCATCGTTTTGTTAGTTTCATTTTCCATCAACTTCTTTAATTGTTCCTCCAATGTTCGTTTAGAAATTGTTTAGTCATTCAACCAGTATAACACAACTATTTGTATGCAGATTTGAACTTTTTGAACTATGTATAAGCTGTTCAAACTGGTCGTAATCATAATTGGTATGAGTAGGAACCGCTTCCAAATTGCAAATAGCATTCATACTCACGACGTTGCAAATGATGAATGTGCAATACAATATAGACTCATCTACTCATCATAATATGAACCAATTACCAATTCATGTTGCCGATCACTGGATCAGACCTATTTATGAATGCAGATTAATGTGCATTATGCATTCCAGACCAGAATTTGCGAATAACAAAACATAATGCAAAGCAAAGCAAATGCGACAAAGAAGTCACAAGTCATGCTGAATGCGACTAAACTATTGATATAAGTTATTTAAACATGTATAGGCAAAATTGCGTATTCCAGTTGACGTTGAATCCAGTAGAGTAGCCCCCAAAAATGCTAGTAACAAGTTCTCTTACGTTACACTATTTATATAAATAAATCATATGAATATTATGATAATTAGCCGGAATACAAATACAGCTCGAAGTTCATGAATGTCCAATGTTCATGACTATCCAAATCCAATACCTTTGTCCTGGAAGTTCAAGTTTGCATTTTGCATAGTTTTCAGTGTAAGTCAGTTTTTAAATAAGTATATACACTGCAGATTTTAATTTTGACAATTTACTAATCGAATTTTGCAGGTCGTGTAGAGTCCGTTCGCAATACCTACCCAGTCTCACAAGCTGCTCTTATTGCTTGTAGATGTATATTATAGCCAATAGTAGGTATAGTGAACGCATAGTAAACGAGATCGACAAATTACATTCCCTCATGAATAGTAAAAAAAATCATGACAGATCATAATATGATAGTTAGAATATGCATATTATTTTGGACCAGTTTACCCTTTCTACATGTATTGGCTTGATTCGATCAATTCATACGATGATTTTCCAAATGGCGAATATATGAATATTAATTATCTGCCGCTGGACGGCTGGACACTGGTCTGGACGGCATGGACTTGCTCGTACTGTGGACAAAATCGCTATCAATGAGGTTTTTGGGAGTAGTGACTTGTGACTCTGAGTAAAACACCGTCAAATCACGAAAGATAATAAGATTATGATCGCATAAGAATACGAGTAAAGCATGGAGAAAAACTAATGATATGATGAGGAGGAACAGGAATGTGTTCCAAAACTTGTAGTAGAAGCAATTGGCCAATCGTTGATATTAAGAAGGCGTTTTTGCTAGTAGCAGGCAGGAGTGCAGATATCATTCATTTTTCAGGTTCAGGTACAAGGATGTATTTGCGTACTTGCTTTGCTCACAGCGGTAGTAGTTTTTGGAAGCTTCATGTTTGTGCATAAAAATTTGATTAATGCGAATATGATTCGCCTGACCTGATATAATAAAGCATGTGTCTGTGTGGACGTATGAGTATTAGTTTAGCAACTGGCACTGGCACCGGCTGGAATTTTAGCGGGCGGGCCTGTAGTTTTTTAGTGATTGGAATTTATAGAATATGCAATTTTGTAGATCAAAGCGAAATCACAGATAGTATATATGTTTATGCTCGTGTAACATGAAACACACATTTTGCTGGAATACTGGAATCGTTATCGTTATATTGCCTGCGAGTGAGTTTGAGTCATCATATATGACTAGCCACGTTCATTTTCCATGCTAAACGTTTGCTCCTTGGCAAAAGCCGAGATTTTTATAAACGTTTCCTTTCTCTGTTTCTCTTTGTACTGTGCTGTACTTTTGCGTATTGATCAAATCAAAATCAAACCTGAACCTGCATTACTTCACCATTTTAAATATAATTAAATGCAGATTCAGTCATGGTTTGTCATCGCCATCATCATCATTAAATAGCAATAGAAGGAAATCATATTTCAGTGGTTAAAAACTGTTTGCCTAGCTTAAAATAAATGCTGAACTTGCACTTCCGCATCCCACGTTATTATGGGATTTGGTATATGCTCAAATATGCAGTGAGATATACACATTACTACACTTGACCAGTTCACTTTCAACTTTGTGATAAGGAAAAATTGAAATGAAAATTTATATGATAGCTTCTGCAAGCCGTAGCTTACGACACGCGTTCAGTTACATATATTACTTACAGTATACCGTCATGCAATGGAAAAGGGCTATTTATATCGCGAGTATTTGCTTTGCATCTATCTCTGCAATGTATCTGAATATGAAAATGCTTGCAACTCATGCGACTCCATTGGTTTGACCTTGCATTGTTGATTTATTGATTGCATATTCTGCAAATATATATATATGAATTCATTTTTGTGCATTTGACATTTGTTTTAAGTATGTTGCTCGTCCACCTTTCGTCATCGGTCGCGATTGGCGAAATAAGAAGCATAAAAGACATTTCCATAAACACAAACGTGCGATGATAGGTTACAAAAGATTAAGGTGCAGGGATCCTACAGGTTAACGAATGATTTAAAAAAAGTATCCTGTCACAACAAATTTTCTATCATTCCATCCACATCGCTCGGCAATTGTTTAAGTTTCTATTTGAACTCCAATTGTGCCGGCCAGAACATCCTGTGTATGTCGCTGTGGCTGTCAGTAAAAATTCACTCACAATGTCACAATTAACTATTTTTCAGTTACGTGATGTGAAAATGACAACTCAGCCAGACTGTCTATTCTATTATATGGCTAGCTGCTGACTTGGTGCATTTTCAGTTCATCACGAGACGAGGAAAGTAAAATCACTGATGTGAGAAGTTTGGGTACGTCTATGCTTCTCTACCTAGAAAGTATTGTCAACTCAGCAAAACTGCAACATATGTGCATATATGTATGCCATATGCAGGCATATGCAATATGCGACTGGATGGGATGGGAATTATGCGAGTTATATTCATTTATGTATGTTTACTGCAAAAGTTTTTGCCATCTGCAACATAGGGGACTGCTTTCACTCCACATTTTTATGCAATGCAAATTATTATGGAGAAAGGGAGAATTTCAAGGATGTGGTCGGACTGGTGGACTATGTACATGCTGATATGCTCTCTTACTCTTTTTTTTACTCTTATTGACGACTGACGAGGCTAGTTCAGCAGATTCACACAAACGTATTATCTGAGGAATGAATCTGAAAATTACAATACACCGACCGACATCGCATACCGCATCGTTGTGGCGTGGAAAGTAAGGCTTCGGATAAACTTCTTTGTTGGATACTCAAATGTCAGAAACATAAACGACCCTGTACTATTAAAATTAGTACCAAGCATTTGACCATTTTATGTTGGAGAAATGCACTTAGAAATTTGACATAAATTCTTATAAGTGCAGCAAAAGGTTTTTGTGAGGATTAGTTAGACAAGGCACGAAGGGATTATAAAAAACATTCTGGGCAGATCGTCTTAAACAACTAAACGAGCAAAATAAATGATTGTATCTAAAATTTAGACAGTCCCCAATTTCGACCAAATCCAAAAGGGTACAAAAAAGGATAATCCGAGCCCTT
>JAQFZW010001292.1:0-29515 GCA_034687055.1 Heteromurus nitidus
TGGATTACTTGCTTTGATCAACATCATGGACCTATAGTTTTACATAGGTTGCACGTTTCAAGAGCAGAATATAGCGTTTCTTATTGGCTGCAGGGCTAACATGGATATAAATTTTATTATCTTGATCTAATGTCTGGCCAAGTAAAAATGTAAATATCAAGTTAGCTGAGACACTCCAGATACAAAATAGTCTTCCAAATTTTACTCTGTGAGTATGAGAACGGGAATTTTCGCAAGCCACTGTTTTCCCTTCGTTTTTTATGTGTCTCCATGTAATAATGGAGGTTCACTATATAGTTTACGACATTTGAAAAGGAGGAAGGCGCAAAAGGTTCCGACATATCCCATGAGCACACAGTGAAGGTAGTGAGCCATGAGGGATAAATAACGCACAATAATATTTATTATTGCACAATAAAATGTCCCTTAATGGGCTTCCGCTCACCTTAGAAATGGGTTAGGAGTGCAGCTGCTCACTGACTGTTACTTACTAACTGTCATTTCCTACACGAGCAATAACTCTCCACACGAGTCCGCTTAATCCATGTAGTGCGCTGCCGACGTGAGTGTAAAACCCCGTTTTCACAGTGTGCCCCAGAAAAACAAAACAGAGCTGTGTACTAATCGTAAGTTAAGCACAATTTTGTGAAGATAAACATATAAATCCACACTTCGTGTCTATATACTTTTCTACCGCTCGCTCGCCTCCTCCAAAATATAGAGGACTGGCAGTGGCATACATATTATTTTATACTTTCTCTACTCTTTTCTGTAAGTAGTAGCATGCATCTCCTTCTCTGCACTTTGGTATATAAAGCCGAAATAAAGCAGTTGGTTTTGTTGGTTGGCTTTCCTTGTAATCTTCGTCTGCTCTACAAAAGTATATAGTATCGAGGAAGGCTTGCTTTCAATACGTCCCGTGTCCGTTAGTCTTGCTCAGAACAATACAATTCACTCACCATTTCAGTAAGTAGGTCTACGAGGAGGGAAATCAGTCAGTAGCTACTAAAGCACCAGCTGTGTTTTCCTCCACTACCTGAGTATAAATGAGGTGAAGAGCGTGGAACATGCTTTACTTACTTGCTCTCACTTTTTCACGCATACACACACATACATTCTCTCTCGCAACATTTTGTAGAGGAACACGGCCGATTTTTTATGCTAACATTTCGGTGGAAGAAACACATTATATTTGAATAATGGCTTTTCCTCTAATACTTTACGGCCGATGGTGATGATGCTATTTCTCACTCGATGGGAAAGTTGGTCGGTCGCTGTTTCGTCTGATCGTGAGTTTCCACAACATACACAAGCCCCAGAACAGAGAGAGAGAGAGAGAGAGAGAGAGAGAGAGAGAATGCCTTCTAAACGACTCAAACTGAATCCATCCATGGCTCCCTTATCCGAATAATGTCCCGCATAAAACTCCATTAACTCTTTTTGATACGATCACGCTTAGTTGGCCACAGATACATTAGATCCTCTCTGCCAGCCGAGTGGCACGGATGAGGAGAGTGGGGGGAGTCATCATAATTATGGTGGGATGATGTAGATTTAAGTCAGTGCCATGCAAACGACTCTCCTCTTTATATTCCATCTGACTTGTGGATTTTCAGTTATTTCGTGCAAAATGCATGATTTATGTATCTGTGATGATCGGCTTGGAAAAATGCATTTATATATAGACTACATACGCCAAAGTGTACGATTATATTTTACCCATATTCAGGGGGAGAAATGAGGAAATCTAGTCCGGTTTCACCAACTTATGAAAAAAGTCGTTACTCAACACAATTCTGGAGTACTTAATTGTTTGTTACTGTCGAGTTTCTCCTAATTTAATGATTCTCGCATTTTAGTATGTTTGCATGTGCGTCGCAAAAAATGTAGCCTAAGAAAGTCGTGATCGAGTTTAAAAAAATTCAATTCCGTTGATCCGCAAGTTACCTCCTCCACACAACTTTATTGGGTAAAGGGCAAATTGTGTGTGATTGAGTTTGTTGCCGTATTGCTTCGCACGAAAAGTTTGGCGAAGTATTTTGCTAATAATGTTCACACCGAGCATATTTTTCAAAATGACTATAATAATCCAATAAAAGTAATAACAATAATACGAAAATGAGTGGAGTAACATTGGTGTTTTGGGAGAAAGATTGTAAACTTGGAGCAAGTTGAATGGGAAGGTAAACGATGAGTGACGTGTACAACTCTTTCCCAGCATTTTACGTACCCCAAAACAAGGCCGGGAAGGGAAAGTGAGGAAATGGCGCTAAAGAGGAATTAGAGGGACCGAAGAACAAAATAAATTACGATAGGAATCATGCATCCGCCAAGACAAGGCAACATGACACTAGGCAACTTTTATTTCGCATGCTGGAACGAGCAGGGGAAAAGGGAACGAAGCCTTTTCCTCCCTTTGCCTACACTTTTTGTTTGGTTGCATGCTTGCATCACGGAGGTTGGCTATGCGTGAATATGCGACTGTAGTTGGTTAATGCAATTTTCCAGCGTCTTCACGAGTTCCTTTCCAAATGCCCATCCTCTTTTTCCTCTCCAACTTTCCTTTTTTTTCTCCTCTCTTTCTCTTTTGCTTTCTCCCCTTCATTCTTTGGGCTTTTAGCTGAAGGTATTATACAAAAGCTGCCATAAACGAGACCTTTTATCCATCTTTATAAATCCGTTGTGGTATTTGCGTGTACTCCGGCATTGTCGTCGAAATGGTGGGGATGTGTGTGTATGTAATAGGTGTATGCGTGTCTCTCTCTTTATTTATGCATGTATATATGCGTGTGTGTGTGTGTGTGTGTGTGTGTGATGCGGTGGTGTGAGTCGGATTTTGTGTTTACACAGCAGTGCACATAATTCCGAACTTGTACTGCAAGGGAAAAGAGTGTAGAATGAAGTTTTCTCTCAGTATCCACACAAGCATACGTCCGTGTATATGCCGACTCGCTACATAATCAAATGATATTATGTTGGAAGTGGGAAAAGAGACAGAAAAGAGGCACAGAGAAGAAGGAGGAAAAAGTTTGCCGGGAAAGTTCTCGGCGTGGCTCGGTCTCTCTCTCTCTCTCTCTCTCTCTCTCTCTCTCTCCTCACAAAATCCAAGGTAGTCGTAGTCGCATGCTATATAGTCCGCTCTACTTTACGGCTCGCGTAGAGAGAGAGAGAGAAAGCAGAGTGTCTTTTCGCAGGAAACAATGCTTCATCATTTAAAATATGTATATTTATTTTATATATATTCGTGGAAGGAATTTATTTTTTGAGTGAGGAAAGAAGTGTGCTTCAGTCCTTTCGCCTGCACTGTCACAATCATGTCGTAGATTAAATAATGCATTATTTCATGGATCAGTCATCTTACAGCGATGAGCAAGAAAGGGAAAAGAGAAAAAGTAAAGCGTATTTATGTATGTATCTGTCCACATGTGAGTTGAGCATGGATATTCGAGACGGAAAGTGATGTACCTAAAAAAAGAGGGATTGTAGTAGTTGTGATCTCACAACAACTCCATTGCCACACACACGGAGTACTCGAAAGTGTTTCTCTGCCATTAAGAGAAAGGATTAGAATGAACTTGGTTGAGAAAATACCTGCGTTATCCCTTCTCTTGTCAAATACACGAAAGTTAAGATAATGTATGTCTGTCGTCTGAGAGAGAGAACGGGGAATGTGTGCAGTGCTTGCGCTCTGTGCGAAAGAGAAAACGAGCCTTTTGCTTTTGGAGAACAAGGAAATTTGTTTTTAAGGGAAAGCACGAATATTTTTTTTTTCTTCTGCAAGTTCAAGTTGCCTCACGTCTTTCCTTCTTTTCTCGTCGCAAGTTTCTGTGTGTGCCGTAGTATACTTAAAGTTACTACCGCTATATACTTGTATGCCCATTGGTTTTAGCGGAATGTAGGATAGTGCACTTGTAAAAAAAATTCTCGAGCTGAGCGACGTTTCTCCTCGATGTAATAACTGGTGTGTGGAATGTGTGGAAGCGAGGAATAGTAGTGCCGTTTTTACTACTTTCCCTCTGCACGAGCATAGTTGAAGAGGTAGCTGTTTTCATGCATTTTAGATAGAATATTTATACTCGATTCGTAGCGTATCTCTGCAACGAAACTGTGGAATGTCTTTGCTCTCTCTCGTAGACAGAGAGCTGCTGAGAGAACATCTATATTTCCATCTCTATCTTTTCACTTTTCTTGGATATAGTGATATACTTTTTTCTTGTCTTGGATATATGGAAGTCGCTTTAAAACACTCCAGGTTTTCCCTTCACTCCTTCCACACACACACACACTTTTATAGTGTATACCACCTCCATGATTATAGAGCGTTATAGTGTCGCTTGAAAATTGTAAAAAAGGAACTGGTGATGGTATGATATGGCAGTGGAAATATACATATTTGCTGCGTATCGTGATGCCGGGAAAAACCAGAGTTCCACTTACAATAGTCAGTGGAATAGGATTGATCGATTGCAATGTTTCACGATCTACCCAGTCTTATCCCTTTTTCTCCATCCGGATATATGCGGGAGTCAGAGAGTCGCAGAGGCAGCTTTGGAAATTTGAGATAGTCTTTTGCCAAAAGAAAATTTTCTCCCTCCTTCTCCTGCCTCAGATAGACGGAAGATATCGTACGCATACCTGCGGGTTCCTATTTTTCTCCCTTTCTCTATCCTTTTGTTTGCTACGTTGTCCATGTTTATACGTTGCTTGTACATGTAGAGATATATGTGTATTACTAGAAGGCCCGTGGACCACGATATTCATGGTCCCTAGAAGGCTAGAAATGAATCTAATTCATGGAAGCGTCCAATTATTTATAATTTGAAACAAATAAGCTAATTCCCTCCCTTTCTCTTACTGTTGCACACTCTGTAAAACAATCCAAAGTCCTTTTTGGAGCAATTCCGAAAGTCACAGAACTTATGGACGTTGGAGCATACAATTTAGACGAAAAGGCATGTTTCAGCGTGCACTGGGAAACGTTCCGCATTTTATATCAGTCGAGATTTGAGAGAACAAACGAGTATTTTTTGTTATCAGCCCGTCGGTATGGTCAAAATGACACATGGTTGTAAAAATTGTGAACTTCATCCCACCACTAATAATAAACGTCACCGCTCGCCACAAAAAAGTTACAGTACATACAAACCGACGAAACCGACATGACAGACTCAGGCTGGGCATTTATGTATTAAGATGGGAGGCGAAATTCTAAAATGATATTTCCACCATATCTTTACATTCTCCGACTATCTACATACATTATGCTTATAAGGTTTATTGCTGCGGCAGCTGATGTTTTCCAGTGCGGGTATGTATGTATCTGCATTCTGCATCCGTTGTGTATACAATTTCACACGTACAACGAACATGGTTCTTGCGGAGAAGCACTATATATGTTTCCTTTGGAGACAATTCTATTTTACTTTCACTAGAGTAAATGGAGAAAAAGATTTTCTTGTTGCAAGATGATTTGTATACCGGTCAAATATTTAAAAGTAGTATTGCTGTAAACTTTATATGCCAAAACTTTTCAACTTATTTGATGACATTTCCGTGATTGATAATTTGAGCAACATTTTGTATTTTGACCTCGCAAGACAGCTGCTCCAAGACTTATTTTAACCCTTCGTTATCAACCTCAAAAATTAGAAATGATGCTTAAAGATGGAATTGAGCATGTGCTTTGAATGGCAGTTCTCGTCGTGTCTATGAATTTATACAAATTTAAAGAAAGAGCATGTCCCAGGTTATTGCAGGTGACAGGGAAAATACTGTTGAGACAAAAAAGGGAAGATGAAAAACTGAAATACAACAATGTGAAGAAATGCACGAGTAGTATACATTTTTCGTTTGTAAAAACGAATAGGTGTTCAGCGTGTAACTTGAAAGGCTGTCGAACGCTTGGGATGTGAATATTCTTGCTTGTACGCTGTCGTTGAAGTATATGTATTTATGTCTTCAAGGAGAAAGAAGAAGAATGTTTTATGCTTTCTTTCTCTCTCTCCTTGTTTTAAGTGTGGATGTAAAAAGTTGCACTTTTACGGCCGGTAGGATATCATCCCTTTATCTGCACAGTAATCTGGGCTGGCGTATGTATATGTATCTGTCTGTATATATACACGCTGCGCTGAGAGTATTGCTAGTATATGGCTTATGCATAGACTCACGGACAAAAGCTGAAAAAAGTATAGCAATGCAGTTGATAAGGTTTATCTGGCACTATTTCAGAGTATCAGTACAAGCGTACTACACACTCATAAGCCACGAAATCGATGGGATGCTGATCTGCACGATTACGTGGTTACTTTACTATTTCACCTTATCATTCGAGTTCCAGTGTAGATTCGAGCGTGCATGCAATGTGGTATAGATTGTAGGGACGATTCTTTTCCAGGATGGAGAGTTAAAAAAGAGGATAGAAAGGGAGAGGAAATGGGGAAATGACTCAAGTTGCGAGCTTGAGGACTGTCTGTATTTGTCTGTAGATTTAAGAGAACGAACATCTAACTGATATTGACAAGGAGAGGAGAAAAGAAAAAAAGGAAGCATGCATGGGAACAAAAGTGCTTTCTATCGTGCGAAAGTTCGTACGCTACTTAGGATCTCGGCTCCTGATAGAACTCAGACGAGGGGACCAATAAATTCCCTTTCTAACTCAGTTTCCAACCTAAACGCTTTCTTTTCGAAAGTATAATGCAATAAAATATTTACACATAATGAGAACTAGCGCAATATTAGCCTTTTGAAATATTATAGGGGTAAGCCACCTAATTCTAAGTTTAAGCACTATCTTTCACAGACCAGGAAACTTAAATTCATGAGCATCCATGCATAATCGAATAATATGAAATTGAGAAATAGAGACATTATTCAAAAGTATGCTTTCTCCAATATAAAGATCACGATGTTTTTCAAAGGTAATATTATCTCTCGCCTGCTTTTCTGAATCTTAACGTCAATGTGATGTTAAGGTTTCAAGCTTTTAATCAGTTATCTTAAGTAAGTAACCCAATTAATTCTACGTTACGTCCATCATTTAATTAATAATGACGTGTGAACTCTTTGTGTTGATTTCAGTTGCACAGCGAAAGCCGCTTGAGATGAGCAATGTGTCTTCAAAATCGGTACTTCATCGGCCTTGTCCAGCTGGTTCTAACCTGTTCTCATGTGGTTGTCAAACAATCCGATGCCTCTCGGAAATTCAAAGGCGGCGACGATGGTCTCCTCGTCGAAACCACGAAAGGTTTGCAATTCCCGTTTCTCCTTATAAATCATCACAATCGAACGCGTGTCTTTGCGAGTACTCATGTACACAAGTCAAGGGAAATGCTCTCACGTTCCCAACACATTTCCGTTTTCAGCTGCCGCTGAATAACACAACCTTCATTGAAATAATTTCGTTCAGAATTAGGCGAAATAAAAGTCATAAAATGCAAAGATTAGCTTAAAAGAAGAATTTGTTCAAAATAATATTTAGAAATGTTTTTGTCTTTCAAAAGTGAAAACGCCATTAAATTAAAAAAATATCACGTAAAAATGTTCGTGAGTATGAGTATATAGAAGAGCAGGTGAAACGATGAAAGAAATGTGTATATTTGTATGATTTTTGGATAAAGTTTGACAAATCACTCCCGGAAGAGAGGGGGAGAAGTAAAGTGATATGTGAGATGTGAGAAAGGGACATATAATGTATATATGCCCATTACATGTATCGCTTGTGCCGTTTGTGTTTTCTCAGGATGGGTGAGAGGATTTCGGGAGGTCACAACCGGAGCCGGTGGGGAGGACGTGGATTGTTGGTTTGGGATCCCCTATGCCGAGCCACCATTAGATAACTTAAGATTTCGTCATCCTCGACCCATCAAAAAGTGGACGGGAGTGAAAGAAACCCGTGACCCACCCAACTCTTGTCCACAAATCATTGATACACTATTTCCGAATTTCACTGGTGCTGCCATGTGGAATCCAAATACTCAACTTTCAGAGGACTGCCTATACCTCAACGTCGTTGCACCAAGGTAAAGCTATAAAGTAGCCCCCGGATTCTCGTGTATTTCCGACGTGGACAAATTATGTTTCTCTTCGCTTTTACTGCTTTCCTGACTTCTTCTTCCCAACAAGTCTTTTCTCTCCTGACATATTCTTTCGTGTACTTTCATTTCAAAGAAAGTTTTTCCTCCCGCTTTCAATGCAATGACACTCGGGTCTTTCTCTTTCTTCCACTACGGTCACTCAAAATGATTACATAATGTCTTTCTGTCTTGCCGCGTGATAAAAAGTGTGAATCAATACGGAAACTTGTGTGGTATGCCTCACTCCGCTCCTCTTTTCATGTCTTATCTACGCTTTCTTGAGTAAATCCCTTGCTCCTTCGCACCAAATCTCTCCGACTTTGAGCCACAAGGAATTTGAAACTAAAATTTTTATGTATTTTTATTCGACTTCGTTGTGCTTCCTGTATTGGTTGTTGGCTTATTTGGTGTGTGTTATGTGTGTTCAAAATCAGAAGCAAGGCATATAGAACGTGGAGTGAGTACCTGAACCTGACGAGAGCGATCCAGATCGTGCTCCAAAGAACTGGCCATAAATACAGCGTAATGAGTAATGAAATGCATTTACCTGACTTCAGGAACGGAATGAGAGTAACAATCCGTGCCTAGCCTAATTCTTGTAAATAGCAAGAAAGGCGAATGTTGAAATAAAGATTAATCTGTTTCAGTCTTGAGTTCTCGCTAAATTTTTCTCGCCTCTCGTGTAGATTTTTTTAGGAGAAATATACGCCACAAGGAAGAGAATACCGTATCGCATTCGAGATTACAAGTCTACTACATTTTCTCAGAAATAAAACCTAATTTCCCCGATCGAAAAACATGAGCACAACCTCCATGCACAATACTACACAGACAGTTGTAAAGGTATAATAATATACACTTAGGGCTGACAGTACTTTTGTGAATTCTCCTTGTCTTTTCTTGGGTATCTAGTTTATTTTCGCTATGTAGCCATTGCATTAAATGCTGTCACTCATCGTCAGACATCATTTGACATAATATTATGTTTTCAGGTTTCATATGCAAGAATGATTTAGACTGAGACTTTGAGACAGAAAGATTCACCACATTGATCCACGCTGTATTCGCGTCGTGCATTAATCCAAGATCAAAATATCAAATCCATATATTCCTTTTGTCCTGCAGACAGACCGTAGTAGCTTATCGACACATACTTTCTCTTTGACAAAAATTGGGAGAAACGCAACCTGTAATTTTCCTGTGAATAATGCACTTGATCATTTAGCTCAGATAATTGAGCTCCGACATTTCGAAATGCAGCAAGGTAAACTAGTTCAATAGTTCAAATCTATTTTTCTCCTCCTCCTTTTGTTGTAGCAATCGACCACCGAAGCTTGCGGTAATGATATGGGTGTATGGTGGAGGCTTCTACTCGGGAACTTCCACGCTGGACGTGTATGACCACCGAATCTTGGCCGTGACAGAGCAGGTGCTGGTGGTCTCGATGCAGTACCGGGTGGCCTCTTTGGGGTTCCTCTATTTCGGCACACCTGAGGTGCCCGGAAATGCGGGACTCTTTGACCAACTTATGGCACTCCAGTTCATTAAAGATAATATTGAGCGTTTTGGTGGTGATCCCGACAATATGACTTTATTTGGGGAGTCTGCAGGAGCTGTTTCAGTTTCTTTTCATCTCTTAAGCCCTTTAAGTCGAAATCTCTACAACCGGGCAATTCTTCAGTCCGGTAGTGCTACAGCCCAATGGGCTCTCATTTCCAGGGAAGAGTCTATCCTCAGAGGTCTTCGTCTCGCGGAAGCTGTCAATTGTCCCCACGATAAAAACAGGTACGTTCACATGCTATCAAAATATACGACGTGTTTTAAATCCACGACGAAACTCGACCATATGCTTTTTTCTCAATAAAAATCACCCCTTCCTTCTCGTAAATCTGGTGAAAAAGAGGAGTATGGAATATGAATTATGATTACTCGTGGGTCTAACTCATTAAACGACAACGTGGTTGACGGTTGATCATGTCGTGATACGTGCCTCCGTTTCCGTTGATTTATTTATGCATGCATTCATGTATTCCAGCCTACATCTTGCCTGATACCTTCATCGATACATTCTTAAAGTGGCGTGTGCTCCTTTCCCTCGGAGAAAGTAGGAAAAAGTACAGAGAAAACACACTTCTTTTTGATTGTGGCTGTCATTTATTATTATTTTTGCAGAAAATAACTTTTCAAAGCTCGTTTCCCGTCAAAAGTTTTCTATATAGTCGTGTTGTCAGTGTTGTTTCTTCGATGAAAAAATTTCCATCTGCATGCAGCCAGCTAATTTGTAGCAGCAAGTCCAAAAGTGTTTGCTACTATATAATTTACGCTAGTTACTACAGGAAATGAATGTGAATGAGCTTGGCTAACGAGGTCATTGGGGCTTTGGTGGAGAGAAAGGAAAGCAGACTTGATAGGAATTCATGAAGTCGACTTTGACTGCAATACACATTCCCTCTGTCAAATCGTTGTTATAAGCAAGAAAATGGCAACAATTACCATACGATTACGACGGTGAAAATATATGCGTTTCCCTTTTTGGGTTGTCCTCTGTGCTCCATGTGCCAAACACACAGCTCCAGCGAGAGGAGGGGAAAGGGGAGAATTATGCGTTTGCCACTTCCCTCTAGTTTTCTACCTTTCTCGTTGACTGCACATTTATCTTTGTGTTTGCATGAATGAGGGAAAGGGGACCGTCCGGAGTAAAAAAAGGAATAAAATGAGAACAGCTTTTTTTCTCGCAAGAGGAGTAATTGGTAATTGTGATTGTTGGATGTTTTTTGTCATCCACTTCTTCTCTCTTCGCTTTTGCAGACTAAATGATGTAGTGGCATGCCTGCGGACAGTCAACTCATCAGAGCTAGTGTCCAAAGAATGGGGGACATTAGGAATATGTGAGTTTCCATTCGTGCCAGTACTAGATGGATCATTTCTGGACGAGATGCCAGACGTGGCCTTGAAAAGTGGTCACTTTAAACAGACGCCTTTGCTACTGGGAAGCAATCTTGAGGAGGGCAACTACTTTATTATCTATTATCTAACAAATCTATTTCAAAATAAGGAGAATGTGCAAGTAGACCGGGAAGACTTCCTGCAATCAGTTCGAGAACTCAATCCCTATTTGAATAATATAGCCAGACAGGCAGTCATATTTGAGTACACTGACTGGCTCAACCCACATGATCCCCTCAAGAATCGTGATAACCTCGATAAAATTGTCGGCGACAGACATTTTACTTGCAATGTCAACGAATTGGCCTTGAGGTACAGTCATCTCTCCACCATCACTTTGTCTCTCTCTCTTCAAATTTCCACTTGATTTTTATTGTGAATTTATATTTTTGATGATTTGTTGTGCAATCAGGTACGCTGAGCAAGGTAATTATATTTACATGTATTACTACACTCACCGGTCGTCGCAACACCCTTGGCCATCGTGGACGGGCGTCATGCATGCCGATGAAATAAATTATGTTTTTGGCGAGCCGCTCAACAATACGAAGGGCTACACACCTCAGGAAGTTGAGCTCAGTCGACTTATGATGCGCTATTGGGCCAACTTTGCCAAAACGGGGTAACCCCAAACAAGATTCTCTCTTTTTCATATTTTAATGATGCTCAGATCTTTGGGGCATTTGAATCAGTATAAATTTGAACCGATTTCAGGAATCCAAGCCTTTACCCGAATGGAACGTGGAACAAACTGTACTGGCCCGTTCATACTGCGTGAGTTATATTTACCTCTATTCTTTTCCATATGGTTTGCCCCGAAACCTTTGTTGCATGCGTTGGAAACTGAACTTGCTAACGTTTGTTCCCTTTTGAACTGTTTGTTCCGTTAGATATGGACGGGAGTATTTGGAGTTGAATGTTAACGCGACCAAAGCAGTCACCATCGGACGAGGTCCGAGACTCAAGCAGTGTGCCTTCTGGAAAAAATATCTGCCACAATTAGTGCAAGCTACTTGTAAGACGAACATACTTAAAAATCACATAGTTTTGAATTTGTCATAACGAAAGGAATATAACACTTTCTCCTTCCCTCGTTTCTCCCCGCACGCGCAGCCTTGCTTGGACAGCAAAAAGAACAATGTTCAAATGGCGATGTTCCCAACCGGCTTGTAACGGGAGAACTCCTGGTCACCCTAGGTATCATTACAATAGTGGCATTAATAATTCTCATTGTTTTATTTGGAGTCTACGTCCTTTATCACCGGGGCCGTCGACACTAGAACTCACTCATATAGTTTACAATCTATATATTTAAAGAAATTCGAGTAGCTTTTAGTTTCGGCTCAAAACGAGTAAAAAACTAATTAATCTATATGTATTCGTTTAAAAAAACTATACTTGCGATTAGTAATTTGTTACTCTCTAACAGAACAACAACTCTCCTATATAGCGCTCGTGTTCATTACATGGTTGCGTACATAGCGAAAAGAAAACCTTTTTCTGTAGTAGACTGGTTGAACTATACTAGCAAAAAAATATTTATCACTAATTACGCCACACTATACTATATCTCCGTATACACGTCACCCGTAGCTAGACATTATACTTAAACTAACAACAGTAACAATATTATTTTTATTTACTGGATTTCAACATTCCTTCCAGTACATTCACCAAACAAGAAGCAGTATACCAACATATATGTAAGATGTAGACATTTTTAGGGACTGAATTGCTGTCCTTGGTTCCACGAAACTTATTACAAGTATAATCACATTACTCACACAATTGCATTCTTCTTGCATACCTTTCTCCAGCTAAAAAAATCGTATATATATCTCTCTCTCTCACTAAACAAATAAGTAACTCATTAAGACTTGTTGGAGAGGCAAACATACACATCCACACACACATGATTGAAACCATTCTAATTGTACGTAGTAAATTTTTGATTGATTGCTATAGCTGATGTATTGAATGTTGAGTTGCATAGTTTTATATTGTATGTATGTGAAATGCATCCCCCTTGTTCATTTTTCTGATCGAGTGACGGCTCTCAACATAATATAATATATTTATATCTATATTTCTTGTCTGTGTCTCCTTCTTTTTAAAAAACTGCCGACTTACTATATCTATATACGAAATCTATATTCTGTTTAGTAAAAAAAATTAGTATTAATACTTGTCGTACCTGTGTAACAATCTTTAATACTATTTTAACGGAAAAAAAATAGTTTGATGAAGGAATGCGTGAAAGACTGTGAGTTCTCGTTCGTTTGTCCTGTTTCAGCAACCATTGCCATTGTCCATGTATTGCCTCATTGACGAGATTCGGATGATTGCTTAACCATCGACTACAAATTCGTACCTTTCATGAAAACTTCACGGAAAATTGTGTCAAGTCAACTTTAGTCAAGAACCTTTTTCTCACACACACACAGGCACTGTCAGAAGTTTCCGGACGACTTGTTCATCATTTTTACTTTGTTCTCGTAGCATTAAAGAGTAATACTTGAGCCAACCTCTGATATACACTTGAATTATTAAGTGATACTTGTAAAAGTTGATATATGAATGGAATACCGAACCAGTTTTTTGCGAGACGTCGATTTTCAATCCAATATGTATCCTCTCCTTCACATTCACTTACACAATATGCCAACATTGTATTCTATAATGCTCTCATAGCACACGTCAAAAAAATATGCCTCTCCTGAATTACACGAGAAATAGTAGAGAATATTATGCCAGTCAAAGTTTTACCCCATACCATGTATACATGCAGAACAAAAAAATTGCGCAAACAACAAAATCATCATCATCACCGCCACACACGAGTAAATTCACTCGAACTCAATTTTGTTCCTTGTTCAAATATTTGCGAGACTGTTTTGAGAAGGCCGAAGGAAACTGGTGAACTGTGGATTTTTCTGGTTTTCCAAAATGCAAAATGTGCAACGCACATAAAACATGTATAATCCGTGCTTGTCAGTAGGGTTGCCGTTTTCCGTTTGCAGAACGAACCAAACCTAAACCTGGTTTCCGCTAACAAGGCAAACCCAATTAAAACTAGTGCACATTTAGCACATGAGTGGTATAAAATCACACAAATCAGTAAATTGTATTAAATTTTTGAAGCTATGCAACAATTACAGCGTAAATTGAAGCACTTGAAGTTTTAAATTCGAAGGATGTAAAAATTGTTAAGGAGTTCGCTAACATCATTGAATTTTGGAAAAACGGAAACAAACCGAACACGCGTGTTAATCCGTTTCGTTTTTTGAAATGAAACTGAAAGGAAAACCGGTTACAAAACGGAATAAATGGCAACCCTTTTATTGAGTTGGAACACTGAATTGAAGCAGCAGGAAAAAATGCTCAAGGACTAAAGCAAATACAGTGTGTTCTTGTTATTTTCCCGAAACGCTTTCACAATTAAATTTGAACTTTGTCGAATTTGCGAACTTTGACTTGTTTGTGCAAATGATCTATATTTCTTTGAGCAAAAAAATCAGTCTATTTATGTCTTTCGAAATGACAAAATATGCACAGCCCACGCCGTAATTATGCTCACCTCAACACACGCAAGATGCATGTGCACACAAGGTTATTACTCCGTTTGATAGCCTTTGTTCACCTTCCCCCTTCTCAAACTGTTATGTCTTCAAGAGTGTGCAAAGCGTGTAAATAAGGAATCAAAAGGTTTGAGAGAGGAGAACATTTCATTCCAAATTGAAACATAAATACAGGTTTAATTATCAATGCCATTTATAATACAAGTCGCGTCGCATGTCATCCAGTAAGTTTTATGTCCAAAAAAACTAGCTATTTCAATAATTCCCTACGTTTGACTGCTCCAAACAGAATTTCCTATCGAATCCTCTACGAATCTCTAAAATTTGTATGTGAAATTCTCTCGATATTGTAGCAAAATCTGCTGGCCCTCAGTTTAGCGGAATCTAAAGGCAGGAAAAGTGTTTAAATTCTCTTTTTTGTTTCGTATTTGAGGAATATTGAAATGAGAACGGGAAACATGTCGTTTGACCCCCACACTTTACATCCTCTAGAGAGAGAAAATTATCCTGTAGCTGCATCTTCTGTATAGTCAAAACCTTAAATACCTATCTACCTATTTAATACGCATTATCTACTACTAATTCTTATATATACGAAATACATACTTACAGACCTGCTCCAATACTGTTTTCTAAAAAAAAACTGTTCATTCATCATCACTGGTATAGGAAGGAAATCGCGGTGCTTCTGAGATATCGGCTGGAATACATAAAAAAGTAAATTTAGTATTAATAGTTTACATGTCTCCTCCAAGAATACAACAAGAATTCCCTTTCAAGAGTAATAACTTTTAAAAAGATAGGCGTAACCAACATGAAAAAAACATTACTCGCATATACACGACAAAATATAATTACAATACTACGAATATTCCTTTATTACATTTACGAGTACTGGAGAGTTTTACTAAAAAACATACATTAAACATATAACATCCTATTAAGATGCTGTGACCAAACGGTTTTGCAGGAAATTAGACGGTATAATCGATTTAGAACATGTTATGGTTTCTTACATAGTCATTTCTTCACTTCTTCACTTCACTCTCCTTTCCAAAGTTTCAGTCAGTTAGTTGCACTACTACACACATGCAAAACATTTTCACCAACCCTTTTATGTCATTGGCAGATCAGATATGAGACAATGTTTATTAATACTTTGAAACTGATCCTTGTGAAAAACTTAACTGATACTTTTCCTAACTTTTGTTAAACTTTTTGAGCAGGGATTATTTGCACAATATTTCATAGAAATATTCCAAAATACAAGAAATTGCAGAGCTAGTTTTGGTAGAAGGCAAGATCAAGTATATTATGCCTGTGCATTAATAATTGTTTTAAAAAAATTGTCTACAACGTTTCAAATTATTCGGCCGGACCGAGAATTTAAAAAATGGAAAATTTTGTCCAGTATCGTATTTGCATGTATATTGTACTTGTATACAATTTTTGCATGAAGCGAAGCAAATTTTCTTATCATATTCTGTGAGATAACGCAGTTTTAATAGGGAAAATGAGTAAATTTATTAAAAAAATGGAATCTCATGGATGCACCCCCAAAAAAAGATTGAAGCTTATCAAGCTTGAAGAGTGGACGTCATAAAGACATTTTTAGCATATCAGAAAAGGAGGAGAGGAGTAAACACGAAACCAAAATTATATTGATAACTTGTAACTTTAAGGGATTTTAATATAAATTACCGTTGAGAGAGTTTAGTGAGGGGGAGGATGACGAGGATGCAGTGTTGATTAGAGTAGTGACTAAAACATATATAAAACACAAGTGAGTGCAATACAAGTACGCAGTAGGAACTTGATAATAAAAAATGAGACGAAAGGATAACGAAAGAGAGAAAGTGGCAGGAGGGAAGAAGAGTTGTCATCTCTTCTTTTGTTATCTATTCCCCTCCCCCAAAAAATGATAATGTTCGTGCAAAGCATTATTACTAAAAAAATTTACATACATATAATCTTGCTAACAAATTACTGACGATTTGAGTAGCTCTTTGCAATTATGACAAATATAAATATAAATACATTCCACAAGAAAGTGTTTCGACGCGATGAGAGAAGGAAAATGTAATTACATATACGTACGTCAAAGAAACCCCATAACAAATCTTAACATAATTACACTTACTTGAAAAAATTGTCTTCGCGCTGACTACACGAAGGAAGAAATAACTTTTAGATTATTATTTTAAAAATATTTCTAAGCGTTTAAGCATTATGAACTGCTGTACTGCTATACAACAAAATATATACTACTAATCTGTACATACAACTTAATCTGTACTACATTCAAAACTGAAAATCCAAACATATCAGGTAAAGGTGAAATCTTACCACATTAACTCATAAGTGAACAAGGAAAAAAGCTCTACTACTTTATGTAAAAATGCCATTTATGCAACTAAACATATCAGAAATGGAAATGAAAGAAACCTTCTTAACAAGAAAATATTCACATTAATTACATACAACTATTCTATAAACCGGTACACATAAAAATTTATATATGAATATATATTACGTAAGGATGTTGCAATTATAAACATATATATGATAATTTTATTAACAAAAAAACAACATACATTATAATTCGTATGCATAACTAAGATTGGTGGAGAAAGTTGATTTTTTAGGTATAATCAAAAAAAATGTAAAAATCTCCCTTGATTTCAGTGAAGCTCCTTCTAGAACATTCATCATAAAAGTATATGCCCATGAATATGAATATCATACACGTTAAGTATATAAATACATCATTTCTCTAACAGTGCAGATAAAGGCCAGCAAGTACTTTAAGGATTTAGAGAGAGAAAACTTTCAAAAGCAAAAGTAGTTTTAGTATTTCAGCATCTCGACATATGATCATTCATGTGACTCATGTGCGTTTTCAAATATATAAATGAAAGAAGGCAACAATACGACACATATCATTATATCTATTACGGTACTACTACTATTCATGTAATAATATAACTATTGTTGAATACTTTTATTCATCCAGAATACAAAAAAAAATGTTATCAGCTCTACCAAAAGATGGTAAAAATAAATACCTCCTAAAAATATAGAGATAGTGTTATGTATGCTGAGCGTAATTACTAATCAGTGCAACAGTGATTCAGTTAAGATCTTTTAAAAAAAGGCTGTTTCACCGGCATACAAAAAGATATTACACACCACCTCTCTGAGAAAACAATAATACTGTGTACATTTTTAGGAGTAGATGGTAAGGTACACATAAAACTGAATCGCAATTTTACAGTTACAATAAAAACTGCTAGCCAGTAAGCAATTAATTGTTTAAAAAACTTTTAAAATTAATTAAACTGTATCAGGAAACAACGCTCCGACGGGAAAAACTTGGCGAAAAAAATATATCAAAAAGAGCAAAAAAAACTTGTCTCCGAAGGTTTTTCTGAAAAACTGCTAGAGATACAATATTCCACAACATTTACCAGTGTAACCGAAAACAATAATGGTTTTCTGATTCTACTTTACAAATATAAAATACTGCATAACTTCTAATTAAACTAAACGTATTTAACTACATTATACTTGAAGATATATAATATCCTGCATATTTGGAAAAAATATACTAAGAATATTCATAAAAATACGTATGGATGTGGGTACGGAAGGGGTTTTGATATTTTTATTTATTATTTATTAACATTATTTCATTGGACAATTTTGTATGATTTGATTCGGTTCGTTTGACATCTCATTCCGAAGTGAAATATATTCTTTTTTAAATTTCAAGCGAAAGTGCAATGGAGTATTACGGAATTTTAGTAAAATACAAAAAACTTTCCTGAGCTGTATTTCAGTTGACTAGAAATGATTTCGGACATTAACAGATCTATTGATCTATATATTTTACATCAGTTTACATCATCTGACAAAATTTCGTTGAATGTAAAAGTAAATGTGTAACAAGTAAATACCTACCTACCAAGATTGTGTATTTTTTGAATGCGTTACGTTCAAGATTCATGTTGTTCAAAGTAAAATATCGAGATTAAACAGAAGAACGATTTGGATTAATTACGGGCCAACAATTATTTTTAAAATGTATTCTACCATGACGTAGTAAACAGTTCATTCCTGTTATGTGTACGTTATGTTTTAGTAACTCTGCAATTACGAACCTAAATGTATACATAGCAAATGTACATTAATTTTTTGATGTATTTCTCCATAATACGTCAAGTATATGGAACAACTTTTTGATATGTCAAAAGTCTACTTTGATATTTCAAAATGAAACGGTGACTGGCATCAGTCTGAAGATTAAGAAATATGCTTCGCTATGATATGATTGCATGATTGATCCAACCGCGAGTTATGTATGGACGCGAAATATAATATGGAACACATTTTTTTGTGACAAAGATGCTTATCAAACATTTTTTATGACTTTTGCTTAGACGATTTTTTGTTTGCAAATCTATATAATTTCTTCCATTACAAAAGCTCGTGAAATTCCGAAAATGCAATGCTCACTGAAAAAAATATCACAACATCCAATATAATCCATTATTTTTAAGAGGAAAAAATCAAATCAAAAAACGGTCATTTACAGAAGGGAAAAAGTTGTTGGTGCTGTTTTATGATTCTTGACAATGTTCATGATCATGACTGTTAAGTAGTTTGTACAATACTATAATATAATAATGCGCTCTCTATCTCGTTCGAACGAACCACGTTTTACGTGCAATCTCAAAACTTTTAGTTAGACTTTTAGTTTGTAGTCTCTCTCATTCCTACTCTATAAGTTACATTGCCATCGGTTGTGTTGCAAAAAAGCACTTACTCAAAAAAGTAAGTGCAAACGTATATGTGTGTTGTATTGACAAGAAACACAATTTTTGAAGCCAGTGTCGAATTTCACAAGTGAGTGTATTCAATCGATCTGTGTAGTTTCTTTAGTTGATTTTCTCTTGCAAGAACAATCTTTTCATTGAATTGGTATTGTTAGTTTTATTGTAGTTATCTATACAAGTTTTACAATGTGCAGAGGCGTGGAGGGGAAAATGCTAAAGAAAAATGAAAACTACATACATAAAATATATAAATACATAAACCATTCACTAAACTTGATATACTTGAAATATGCAAATTTATACTTGACATGATACTATTATTATGAATGTCGTATTAGATAACTATTGAATATTAAAAAATTCGGTCAAGATAAATACGAGCTGTAGGACAGGCTAAAAATACCGTGTAATGTACAGTAACAATAATAAAAACGTCAACCTAATGTGGTAACTGTAGTTGAGTGTGCATACAACAATATTGTAATATTATAAAAAGTAAATTCAGGTTCGACTTTTGTGTGATTGTCAAAGAAAAGGGAATCTGAGCAAGAAAGTGAGGAAGAAAAGGGGGAAGGCTCTAAAGAAAACTTCTAAAAAAATTATGATGATTCTAGAAAAGTCAACTAAGGGAAAGTTGGTTATGATCAGTTTGGCAATGCTGAAAGATGTGAAAAAAGAAAGTGGAAGAAAGTTGGAAAAATCGTAAGAGAAATGCTAAATATCAAAAATTGTTCGCCTGTTTTGTTTTGTCGCAAGTGTGTGTAAAAATAAATAAATACTGCGAAGTGTCGGCGTATAAAATGCATCTTTGTATGTATTGAAAAGGTCAACATCAGATTTGGGATTTTTTGTTTGAGGAATGGAAATAAGTAGAGTAGTAAGCAAGCAACGGCGACGATCTGTTCAAGACATTGTTAAGAAAGGCTTGAAAAAAACAATAAACTCTAGATTATCTTCAGCCGAGCACTACCACCAAAACTACCTTTAGATAATTACGCTGAATAATATCAACATGTCATTATTATTGCTGATGATGTTCAATAAAGTTAATTATACAATAATTACGAATACATATATTGTACAATGTATTGGTATCAAACAGTTTCTCCTCTTATTTCTCATAACTCATAACCCACATTACCAAAAGCATATAATAAATTATTAACACGCATATCAAACATGACTATTTTAATTGGAATATTGAGTACACGAAAATGCAGCCAAATATTTAGCATATATGAAGGCTGGTTAAACCTCATACGAATGGAGATTGAGAGTACTTTAGACAAAATCCTTGGTTCATGCCATCTGAATTCGGGTCTGCCATACAAGCAGGTTGACCAGGAGCTCCACAACCAACAGGGGGTGGACTGGGTATTAGAAATTCGGCGTCATTGAAATGAACTTGTAAAATGAAAGGTTGCGACGTGCCTACAAGCAACAAATCCTCTTAATTATGATTCATAACGGAATTATGATTTTTTCTGCCAATAACCTCTAGCAGCAAGCTTACTTGTTACTGTCTCGGGGAACAGACTTCCACAATATTTGTCACTTCCCAAGACCTGCACCCAATCCGTCATACATGGACTTCCCGTGATACTTATTCCAACGGCCGAAGGATCACCAGGGAAAGGAGGTCCTCCACTGACGGAGAAATCAGTAGTGACGGTTGGATTCGTCATACAAGGCTTCCACTGTCATAAATTAAACGTTTGTCACTATCCTTATCGTGTTCTACATGGCATGTGTATGTAGCCGACTTTGTTCCCTTACAGTTATCTTTCTCATTCCAACATTCGACCGAATGCATACTGAGTAATCTTGGTTATTCAATTGTGTCCGGTTATTGTAATTGAATGACCTCACCATAGCTGTCTGAGCGGTGTAATACTGAAGGCAGCCAGATGGAGCTATTGATCGATGGCGTAAATTTTCAAACCTGGCAATAATGTATACGTGCATTTGATGTACAATGCTTTCTTTCAAAACGTTACCTTTTTCTAATGAATCACATCGAATCATCGTAACAGAAATATCCCATTTTTGTTGCATCCAAGTTTGGAGGTACATGTCCAAATTAATTTTGTCACTAGTTCCATACTCCAGATACACTGGTTATCAAAACAGAATCACATGAATTTGCACACCAACGTGAACTATGTTATGTATTGTTATTTAGTATAAATGTTAGGTCGACTTACTGTGTTGTCCTCTCAGGTCGCCACATAGAGGACCGAGCATAGCATTTGAGGAGCCACTGACAGTAAACATGTCCTCATTACAGTCTCCAAAGTCTACTGCCTCCACCCCCTGGTTTATGACAAACTCATTAAAGTCGAGGCGAATTTGGCAGACGCCATCCTGCCTTGGGATTTCATATCTGCACAAATCCGTGAATACTGTTGGCTGAATCAAATGCGTGCCGTTCTGGGTGACAGTATCAACGCTCCCATTTCCCGTACAGACTTTGTTTACTGAATTGGTTTACAGGTACACTTGTAAATTGCTTTATTTGGTGCAGATGCATTTCATTTGAATTTATATTTGAGAGACTGTTGCGCATTAAAAAATTTCACACTTACTAAGACAGCAGACTCCGAAATTCATACCGCATGCCCCAGACGCCAGTCCATTTAGCCTTGTGCATGTCTTGCTAAAAAATCCAAGAAACCTGTTATTACTCTTTCCTCTCCACAATGTACACTCTTAAACTTTCTGAAATGTTGATCCAAACCTCCTCATACACGCCCCGAGGGTTCCCATGTCCGTTTGACATGTACTTGCCGGTAATGTAACGAAGCTCAACAATGGAAAAACTGAAAAAGAACGATCAACATTTTTGGGAGTTTTTGTAGATTTTAAGTTTATATATTTTAAGAATTAATTAAGTAGAACTCACATTTCGGGTCCCGAATGCTTTGTGGAGGTTGGCCTGGAACATTTCCATCCTTTGGCTTTTCTTTCCATCTTCTTCGATGTTGTGATGAGAATCCCGGGTCAGCTAAGGTGGAAGCAACAATAATGGCAAGGTAAAGGGCAACACTAATGCCACAGTGTGTTCGACGTTGTGAACCCATTGTTTACCAGTGTATCAGTCCTCATGAATGGTGTACACCTCACTTCGCTCTTCTCGCATTATGAACTGAACATTTGACATTTTGGGTACGACACTTTATAACATTTTCTCGTTGTCAAATTAGGAAAGTTGTGAGTATCTGTGTCATATGCTTACTTTGGTTGTGCCTAAACAAATGCACTGGTGCATCATGCAACTTTCGGAATAAACTGAAAGTAGTGAGGTGACTATCACTCTGAATATTTTGTGACAAACAAACGCGACCAATCCGAACATCAAAGGGCACGTTTTTGCATGAAGGGGTTAATGAATGCTAATAGCGTCTAAAGAGTCAAATTATCAGGCCGCCTCTGTCGGATCTTCGTGAACAACAGAAGTGTGCAAAGTAATTTTCTTTTTGACAAAAGTGCTAAATACGAATAAAACTCTTGGGGAAATTCATGTTACTCTTCTGAAGAATAATTCATTTTGGTGTAAATTATTCAGGAAAACGAAGTTACAAGTTCATGGCACACATATACATACAACATACTGCATACCTGTGCCTACGAACTGCAACCGATTTTCTTCGGGAAGTGCTGGTAATACTATGTGCACAAAGACATGCATAGAAACGTGTAGACAAGCTTGTCATAGCAAGCCGGATCACTCATAAAATATTTATGGGTTTTTGTTGTCAAGTTTTGTTGTAAAACTCTCACTCACAATGTTGCAGTTCGTCTAAGAAAATGAAGTTGTACATAAAATGAAATGATCTTTGTTGCAACAGGTGAGCGGAGAAGGGTGAGAGCATTATTCATTATAGGTATTTAGGTTCGTCGTACCTTAACATGCACATGTTCGCTGATATTTTGACGCAGGGTAAATTCTCATGTCTGGATGAATATCATTTCGTTAATAATTTACACCTGTGCGTGATTTAATTTTCTCCCTTCTTTGTTTTATAAATGAGTTTGTGCTATACCTACGCCTGACTTTAGAGTAAGATTGAAGACAGGGTAAGCATATGTAACAAAGTAAGGATTTAAAATGTATCTCAGGGATTCTAAACTAGATGCATACTAAGTATAAACAAGATACTCTTTCCTTGCACCTCTCAATTTTGAATAACGAGAGCTTGGCATAAAATGATACGGTCAATACCTTGCTTGAAGGAGGTTTGTATGGTAAATGAGATTCGCTTTTCGTCATATCCAAACAACTCGAGAAAACAAAACAACTGACGATGAGTCAACCAAGTCATATTGCAACGAACAAAGCTTGTTTCTTCGCCAAATTGGTTTTCGGGCGAACCCAAATATAAACGAAATGCAAAATTGTGTAGAAACATTCGAAACTGAATAGCCGCAGAGAAAGACAATCGATGTAAAAAAAATTGCCCCGCCAGTGATTACTTGAAATATTCCAACTCACGAGGAATATTCAGATGCGGATGATATTTGATACTCTCAAAATTATAAGATTCAAAATTCATTAGTTTAAAAGACAACGCAAATGCTTTGGGACTATTTTCAATTAGATTCTGAAAGACAATGTAATCCGTCCATTCATTTTGCAGTGCATTAAAGTTTTTATATACTGATGATTTGAACAAATGCAGAAAAAATCATAGTTTGTAACGGTGTACATATCAGAGCAAGTTGTTAGTCGCCCTATCCCAACGATAATTACAATTCCACGAAGCTTTTAGTTGTTTTCAACACGGCCATGTCGCAAAGTTTCCTTGTGAGTTTCTCGTGAGAAGCTAGTTAAAGTCGTCAGCATGAAATGCGGTTTACTAATCACATCACATGAGACATCATCAAGTTTTCTTTCTATCCGAGGAGGAAATGTTGTTGAAATGAGAATATGATGAAGATCAGCCATCCAGAAAATCGGAAAAGTCACTCTCTGGAAAATTGAAGGATATATGGAAAAAGTTGCTACATATTGCTGAGCCAGCAGAAAAAAAGTTGCTAGTTTAAAAGACCAACTTAAGCCTTCAATTTTGTTGTTACTCATTGATTCATGTCACACAAGTAGCTAGTTTGTATTATATCTCCTCAACTTTCTCCAACGATGACGTATGGAGATACCTCAACAAGATTTACCTCCCTAAAGCGTCTTTTATTTATCTGCTCTACGTTTGGTGAACAAAGAGGATCGTGTAAGCTAGTTTAGTGATGCTTGATATAATTATTTATTTGGTTTCACTTTCAATAATTGAAAGAAATAAAAAGAAAGAAATGTAAATTCCATTTTCATAAACACTTAAGTGACAGTAACTAAATATTAATGACGTTTACCTTAATGACTACGCTGCTGAAAGCATCCGCCCCTCTCTCCGCGTCCGAGCATAGTGACTCATCAAGAATATACTCTCTAAAAGCTACTCAAATTTCTTCGGCCTAATTGTATAGAGATGCAGTACGAAAATATGGTTCGCCTCATACTACTTATACGGGCCTGAGTGCATAACCCTCACACAAAGCTACACAATTGGAAAGAAAGACAACATAAAGTGTCGGGCCCAGCTCTCGCCCCTTTCCCTCTACATTAAGCCGCTTACTTGCCATGAATTAGTTGCTCGTGTGATGGAATTGAGAGAGATGATGCTGTTAGTTGATAAAATGGCGTAACTCTCTACAAAAAAGCGTTATTAGTAACAGTTACACACGATCTTTTCCCCCTCTTCTCCCTCTCACTCGTCCTCGATGTGTGTGTACAATGCGCAAAATGTGATTTTTTATTGGTTTTCTCGTCAGTATATTTTCAATTTCCGGAGGTCTTCATTGAGCAGGGCGCCACTACACTTCAACAAGACTGGGAAAGTAGGCTTTGGCTGCTCCTTCTGCACAGCCAGGATAAGAAATAACACTTTTTTGGCAGTTTTCCAGGTGAAAGTGGTACTACACCACTACTTGTGATCGAGTTCCACCATGATATATTTTCAATCTTAGCTTGAGCCACTGCACTCTCTCTCTCACACACACACAAGATACATGCTTATCAGATATCGAACAGACAAATAAAGGCGGAACATCCCCACTGCTCAAAATTATTTACTTGGGAAACCTATACAAATTGTATTGTTCAGTTGAAGCAGAGGAGGAAATTGTAAAAAGGGACGAGATTTTTTTTGGTTTTCCTGCTGGAAATGCAAAATTGTAGCGTACTAGCCCCTGTTCAAAATGTTGATGTTATATATTTTCCTTCGGTAGTACGTTATTTGTCGGCATGTGAAAGTATATTAAATCAAGGAGGACGCTGAACAAAAAAGCTATTATTCATACTTTGTCGGTACAACTAAATCTATGTTTATTTCGGTTTTGCACATGCTATATACATTATATGCTTAACTACGAGCGTGAAACATTTCTACAATACAAGTAGATGCCGACACACACTTCTCTAACAAAGTTTGTTCTGGAAATAATATACGGAAGTAATGATAGAAAATGCGGAATTGTTGGCCGGTCATAATAAACATTTAATAAATAGCTTGCTTATCAGTGATATATTACTCTTGTTTGACTTGCCAAAGGCCGCAACGGGCTTTACCATTCGCACAGTCGTCATCGTCCTGAATGGATGAGAATATTTTCTACTATATACCCTCTTTCTGAACTTACAACTTACTCAGTGACAACTTCAGGTTTACTACGAGTTGTAGAAAACGGCGGGTTTCGCAACGAGAGAAGAATATAGGTCCCCATAAGAAAAACTATGACTTGGCGCTTCCACTATTTAACGGAGAAAGTGAGTTTTGTGTGAGTCATCGGATATATGGAATGTTGCTTCGAAAAGGATGTAGTCATCAAGGGAGAGCACGAGCGGTTGGTTGGGAAGGAGAATCCTACATTTCTCAGAGACTTTGAGACAGCGGAGCAAGAGAGAGAGAGAGCACAGAGCCAAGAGTGAAGAGAAGCACTTCCTTTTCCTTGAGAAGATATGGGGTTTGTTTGTTTGCGCCTTATCTGTTGATAAATAACAGAGGCGAAGGTTTCACAGGGCTCATAATATTTTTAAAGTAGTCGTTTCTCCAAGATCTATGTCTACCTGCTTGTGTAACGAAACAGCGTTAAATCAACAGAAATCGGCTTTCCTCTCCTTAATGGATCCATTACTGTGACCAACAAATCACTTGCCAAGTAAACATTGTAAAAAAAGAGAGAAGAAAAGTATGTATGTATACTTCTCTCCTTTCACTTTTCCTTGACTTCATTCATATCCTTTTTTCATCATTCCCCCTCGTGCACCCACAAAACCCTGGCAGAGACATACAAACACACACACGACATACGAGCTAGCTCATGTTTGGAAAGGAAGCATTAAAACTGGGAGTCCGACAGTGTCTAACGTAATTCTTTGTACAAAATTGAGTTTTAAATTGGCAATATATTTCTCTTAGTTTGTTAAGAGTGGCATGTGAAGACGGGAGAGTGAGTTGGGAAAAGAAGGAACTCAAGTGAGTATGAAACCCAGTCTCTGTGATCAACTCTCGCAATGGAGTAAATGATTTTTCATAATTAACCCTTGTCGGATTTCCTTTTTCTTTCTGTCATTCTTCATCTCATTATTTCAACCAAGTTGCGTGGTCGTGGTCCCACGCACCGAGTGGAAAAAACAATTCTATTTGCGAAGACCAAGTGTAAATTAGGAAATGTATTGAGGTTGCTCACGCTATACGAAAAATATGTGTGCAATAGATTACGATTCACAATTGTGCTGCTGTCGGATTCAACACTGAATTTCCAATGTTTAAAGTGTGTCTATGTCTATACAAAGAAAACTTAGATACTTGCTCATAATTATGCGAGGCTTGGATTCATTCCCTAGCTGCAACTCCACTATCAAAGAAATTTACGTTGTAATAATCCCCCATTTCGTATTTTTATGAATATCGGAAACCCAACGAGAGGAGAAAACGTCTCATTAAAAGTTATCTTTGATTCTTCTTCTTTCCAAGTATCGCATATCTCCTCTGAGGAAAGAGGCTACGTATGTTCCCTACGAGTTTTCCTTTGTATTTCCGAGCTCAGTAATATGCTTTTCTCAGCCATTCGCAAAGAGGAAGGAAGCTATTCAATTAGCAATAAAACTTTACTGTTCCTCTTTGGTGGCCAATGTCGACTTCAATTTTCAAATTTTCATCTCTAATTTCGCATTCATAATCCATGAGAAAGCCCTTCGGCATTCCTTAAATGTTGAGCACAAAATTCCATGTTCTCCTTTCCTGCCTCTCTCTCTCCAACTCTCTCTTACATTCTACAGTGTAAATTGCAGTTTTCAGTCGTAACTTTTAGTAGTGTGGAGTGTTGTTGCTTTTTTGCTGCATCATTTCATGTCGCAACAACTTTCTCAGGGATATTACGCCCATTGAAAGAAGTGTGTACAAACGAGTACAAACAAAGACAAAAACAAGATTCTTGTTGGAGGAGCTTCGTGTTCAGGCATCATGGGACCAGGACTATTTCTGCTATTTACTATGTACTTGCCCATTATATACCGCTTGTCACTTATTTTCCTCTCTCTCGCTTTTACACTCTTTCATGAACCAATTTTTAGTTATATGAAAGAGGAATTTTACTACTACTTTTCCATGTGTAAACCAAAATCTTCCTCTTTTTCTCAGATACTTGAAGCAATTCGCAGTCGTCGTAAGGAGAAGAAGTCGTATCGTAGGGGTAAAAAAAGGAGTAAAGGATGAATCCACATTTTTGCCTTGTGAGTTGAGTGAGAGAGAGAGTGTGTGTTTTTCAGTTGAGCAATATTACTGAGCAATAAGTGCAGTGGAGTCCTCGATGAAGTTGTACTCTCTGCAGTTTGTCGTTTCAGCAGAGGAATTTTTATTTGGTGAAAGTTGAGAAGGTTTTGTAGGGGGAAATGGTTGAATCTTGCAACTTTCAATTTTATATATCTCTCTCTTATAATAACATCTTTGGGAGAGAGTTGTTTGTTTAAAGTTGTCTCTTCTTTGCCTTCTACAAAGGGAGAAATCGAGTGGATGCATAATGTAGCTGCATAAAAAGAAGTTTGTGTGAAGAAGGAGTATATAAGTATATGAATATGCAGCTCCTTTATGCTGCTAGCCCAATGAAAGAGCGTGTCTGTTTGAAGTAAATTGCAGAAAATCATATCAAGTCTGAAAAAAGTACGCAACTAAAACAATATATTTTGCTTGTTGGGAAAGTAGCAGGGTAGATTCACCATCTTCAATATCAATGGCATCAAAGTTGGATGCTGTGTACTTCGTACACACGATCTAATGGTCTGAGACTCGAGTACGATTGCATTTTTCTTACAATGACGTTGACTTATTATGTTTAGAAAATGAGATCCATGAGTAAACAATGAAAGCAGTAAGTTTTTTCATATTGCATAACCAGCAAAAACGTTACTTCAAACTTTCAATCTCAATTGAATATTTGAGTCAGGATCAGTCGTACACACGCATCATCTGCACATGCAGCAACTTTTATGAAATGAATGCATGTCAAGTTTCTATTGTACGCTCGATACTTATGATGAGCTCCTACCCCACCAGGCATACTACTATTTTTTACTATGAAATATTTTTATAGTGCGTCCTGCCCCCTAGTTTCACGAACTGTCAGCATTTCTTTTTGACATATCTGCTGGAGAGCAGTTTAGAAGGGGTACTTTGCAAAGTGGATATGCAAATAAGTAGAGACTATGTAAATAGACAAAGGAAGTGTGTTATCACATCATCACAAATTCTACAAACATCATATTTTTAGACAGCAGACTGGAAAGTAAAAAAAATGCTCATATTCATACTCCATTTCTACCTCTTCCTCCTTCGCTTCCCGATCTTCTTGAGAAAACTACGTCGTTTATCGTTGTCGAAGAATGAAATCATATTTCTTTATTCACATCCAATGCAAACATCTGACATCAAAACTTTCTCCTCTGGTGTAAAGTACTGAGTAGATTCGCCAGGTGATTGCATAAAATGCTGTGTTGAAATTGCCAACTTTCTTTCACAATACCTAATCCACTTTC
>JAQFZW010001293.1:0-29512 GCA_034687055.1 Heteromurus nitidus
ACGAGATTTTCGACGAGATATTGGGAGAAAAGCTGAAGCGCAGAAAGCGTGAATTGAACACGTAATGTGGTAGTGGTGTATTATGCATATACTGCATTTCTACATAATTCTCTAGGCATCCTCATCGTCCTCCGAACTTTTCTCGAGTTTCCAGGTGGAACATCATGCTACTGGAGAAAGGGAATGAGAGAAAAGCTTGTTCAAGAGAAATGAGTGAATGAACAAGTTTGCGAAAAATGGTGTATCAAACTCCCATCATGTTGCCTTTCTCTTTTTGTTGTCATCTTCATCTTCGAGAGAGAAAGTTATAGGGAAACTCTCAACTTTTGTCTCTGATGGTTTCAATGAAGCTGAAATGAAAAGATCACGAGGAAGAAGAAAGTTGTGTGGCGTTGTTTATGAAATGGAGGTCTCGTCCATCATTCAATAATATTGTGCAGTTAATACATGTGGGATTGAGAAGATGGATAAATAAACAAACTTGGAACAAACATCGGTATTGGGCTAATAATATTCAAGGCTTTTTTAATTTCTAGCCTCTTTCCTTTCTCTTCTGAGAATTAAGGTGGCTATTTGTGTGACGATTTGGTCTTGAGTTGAGTTGATTTTGACGAAACAAGGTTTGAAGAAAGTTGGAGAGAAGTAAGGGAAATACGACGTAGAATGAAGATGTATTCACAAATGGAGATATTGGCAAAGGAAAAAGTGTCCTTCAACTTCGAGGCATACAGAAGTAGAAATCCGGATCGATTAGGAATTTATGTGAGTGTATTATTAGTCTGTGGTTGCGTAAACGTGTTGTAATTACTTTAAATGCTACCCGAAAACACTGAATGTGCTATGTGCTCATATACCTAGTGTAGCTTTTTTTAGCATTAACGTTTAGCAAGGTTTATCAAAAGCTTACATATTATTCAATTGCCATTTTAAATTAGTTTTATTACTTTCAGGTTCCAATAGGTACTTAATTAAAGTAATTCACTTTTGTACGAAAATAGTTCTACACTATCCGTAAAAACACTACGTCGCTACTCGAAGAGAGCTGTTTTTGGTTGTTGCTTGAGAGTGGAGACGGATAGGTAGTAGCTGGCTGAGAGAATTTAGAGGGAGTGTGATGCAAATGACTTTTTTGCCTAAGAACTATTTTTTTTAGGTATTTACGCCAGAAATTGGCAATCATGCAGATGCAGGTCATTGTATTGTTGAAGCTTTATCCCGTTGTCATTTTCCAAATCGGGTTTGTTGTTGCAACACTAAACCCTCCACTCTTGAACAGTCGTTCGAATATTAGCGAGCTGGAGGAGTTACGCCAGTATTCGAAATTTCGTACTTCTTCCTCATTCCAGGATAAAACCATGATTTCCAGTTTGAACAAGTATCTGGATTACTTCAAGGGATGTCTTATTCACGTGATTAACTACAAAGGAGTCGATTTCCAACCGTTCAACGAGCCCGTCGTTCTTTCTCGCTACGATGTTGTCAAACTCAGCTATGTTATTCGTGCAGATAAGAATAACGCTTCGAAAAAATCGTACGCTCAACGAATCAGGATGTTTTGGTACGATAAAACTCCAAAGAAGGGGCAAAAGATAGGTTGGTGTAAAGTACGTAATCCAGATATGCAATGTTTCGATATTCCTTTGTATCGGCAAACTGGAAAAATGAAACCTTGGTTGTGCGAGGCGCATTTGTATCTCTCGCCACCGAAACTAGAAGAAGATGACACATTTTACCACGTAGATCGCTACACAAAGGTGCTGGAATTCGTGGTTCCGGCGCACTGGACAAAGTTTTGGTATCACGTTCAGGAACCGTATGAACATGCCAAATCCGCAGTTTCAAATGTTCTCTTGGTAAATCGGCCGAGATATGATATTTTAGTGATGGATTGGAACGTGGAAAGTGTGTATGCATGGGTAATTTCGATGACCACATCGCAGCATCACATCACTGAACCGTATACCACCAGCGGGAGACAGCTGTTGGTACTAACATTATTCCCGGAACTGAAATCCCCAAAAATTTATCATCACAGCTTGCAGTCCATTTCGAAGGTGGTAGTCATCTGTAGAAACTGTCAGCGATGCACAGCCTTGACGTCAGTTGAGCTGGAGGAGATTTCGAGTCGAAACCATCTCGACAAGCAAATCACCGATTTGATGAAAAATATTGATAATATCATTTGGAAAACGATGATGATCGGTGGCTGGAATTCGGTTTTCATGGACCACGGAATACTACCGAGAATCAAGGAATATTCGACAATTTCTTTGGCTCGCAGCAACAACGAGTATCCCCTTCTTCTTGGTGAATTACGTTTTCTGGTTGAAGCCGCTGTTCTTCGGTCAGTGATTGGAAATGCCACAGTTCACCTTGACTTCAGTGGTACAGGTTGTCTTGAAACAGATCCGGATAAAAATTGCGGTTGCGATGTAGAAATAGGCGTTTACCCCATCCTGGCTATTCTCCCCGTGGGGAAAATGGAACGTGCTTTCTTCGTTCTACACTCGAGAGCTCTGAAATTTGTGAGTTGCGGAAAACCGAACAAGATGAATCTAGCTTTCCACGAACTCTTTTCCATTTTTGACGGATGGGTGTGGTTCTGGATTGGGATGACATTGATTTTTATTCCTGTTACGATCTCCGGCATATCCGTTATTTATGTCAAAAACAACTTGCACAAGTCCCTGAAGAAAATTTGCAAGAATATTCTTAGGAATCTTATTGACACGGAAAATCTGCTAACTTGCTTGAAGGCGTATGTGGATCAAGGGAGTCCCTTTTCTGACAAACAGTTGGTACATCGCCCTCTAAAAGTATTGATGATTTACACAGCATTCACCATTCTCGTCGTTAACAACCTCTATCGCAATGAAAATATCACTCGAATAACTTTACCTCGATCGCCAATCCCGTACGACAGGTTCGAGTTACTTGTTCATGATGGATTCGAAATTTTCACCAGAGCCGTTCTCGTCGGTGGCCACACAAATCTGAAGAAGATGTACCTTAGAAATTCCATTTTCACCCTAACGAGGAGAAACTATGCATGGGAACTCATAACATCGGCCTACAATGCTACTCACGACATTTCCACATTTTTCAAGAGTGAACTTTACAATTTCGGAATGGGAGAAGTGTCGTTGACACATCTTGCGGGGATTAGTGCCGAAGAAATGAGTGAGTATGCGAGGTACTTGATGAAGCATACCAAACTGATCCCGAATTGGTTCAGTATTCTGGAATCTGACGATTTGACCACGTACGTTGACTTCATGGAGAACTGCAGCAAAATTGCACTGATCCTTCCGGATATGACAGCGAATGAGTTGTACTATGAAATGCGGAAGCATCATGAAAACGTGTACTTGAGTAAAAATGAGCTGTTGTGGAACAGAATAGGGATCTTCCTGTTCAGATGGGCTCACCCCAAAATACTACAGCGGTTTCAAGGCATTGTCTCGGGTGGGATCTGGAGTTGGTGGGACGACTTCATTGTCAACTTTATGGCGAAAATTAAATCAGGGAATCGATTGGTGGACAAGGTTGTCGCATCTAATTTACAGGGGAACATAGCCGTCGTGTTTTTCTTGAAGTTGGGTGGACTCCTGGTGTCATGCATTACATTTTTCATTGAGGTATTCTTTATCCATGTCCTTAAAAAATGCTGGGGCAGGAGAATCGGTTTAAAAGATTACTTGACAAGGAACGTATTTCAGTATTTAAAGCGGATTATAAAATGGCCCTTTTCTGTCTTTAATTAAAGTTTTGCATTTTTAATTAATTGATATTTGTAAAAATTGACTAATCAACCTTGAAAACTACTTTCTCGTGTTCACTTACATTTTTTAAAAGGGTATAACCTCTGCATGGGAAAGTCTCGTGTAGAATAGTAGCACGCCTGGTTGAGACATGCAATACTTATATAATATTTGTTGTTGACTTGAGCTCAATAAAGTATAAAATGTGTCTCGTGTTTCAAGGGAGCAAATCCGTTGAATGTTTGTATAACATTTATTTGACACTCCCATCATTGTGAGTATCATTACTGAAAGTGACATCGGGTGGGAGGACCGTTTTTGCTTGACATATTGACAGCGAACCGCAGGAGTCGCAAAAGGTACATGGAACAAGAAAACTACTCAAAAAATTTCAATTTATTTTTTCCCACGAACCGCTTCCCAAATCAATATAATGATTGCAGCGTCAAATAAGTAAGCGAAATCTAAAAGATTCTCTGCTTTCACTTTTGCACATTTTTCCACAGAAAAAAACAAGAAAGGCATGCATATAATGATTGAGTTGGAGGAATCTTCCTCCGACTTCTCCCATCAATTCAATCACTTTCTTCGAAAAGGCAGCGTTATTATAGGTACCCTTTTCTCCGTAATGTAACCAAAATCAGCGCTTGACATATTGTCGTTTATGCTGTCCATTTCGTTGATTTCCTTTGACGATCCAGTCGAATCAACAGATATATTTCAAGTTTCAATACTTGACTAAAGTGTGCACAGCAGAAACACTTGTTCCCCCTTCCTTTTCGGGGAATTAAGGAATTTACAATTTTACTCTTCATTCGTGCTCATGTGACACAAAGCTTGTGTGTGTCCTGTTTTATCTGTTGAAAGTTCTTTGAAATGGATAGTCGCTTTCGCTGGAAAGTAGGGCGAGAATTTTCAATCTGTCATGCCAGAATCAATTCCTGCTCTTCTTTTCACAAGACATTGATCTGGGTCTTCTCCGAAGAAATGAGCAAGGGCTCCTTCCTTCTTCTTTTATTTTTAGACCTAGTTTTCCACTCCAATACCTCTCCGTCGTAACAATTCCAATAAAGATTTTTTCTTGGGTCCATGAATTGTTGAAGAGAACATCGCATTATTTTCGCACATCTTTCGAAAAATGAGGTGAAATGAAATGAGTGAAAGCAACATCAGTATCTCTGTTATCGTCAACAGGAATCTGAAGTGTGGAGCTGGAAGCAGAATGTGTCTCAAATATTACGCAGTGACACACACACACACACACACCGCATCTATCTCGCTCTTCTCCAGAACATTTTCTTCGTCTCTTGTTCATTCATCAGTCCTACATTTGTATTTAGAGAGACGGAAGTGAAAAGAGAATGTATATTTCTAGGAGACATTTGTAGGGAAACACTTGCAGGTTTTTTCCTCTTCTGTGCTGCAATGACAGCTCTCTCTCTCTCTCTTCTTTTCTTTCACAAACGAACGAGAGAGAGAAAAAAAAATTTGGTGGAGAATGTGCAACATCACGTCGATGCGAACTCCTATAGTCACATTCATTCCTTTCAGACTGGAGAAGAAAGAAGGGAGATGATGCCGACAATGGGGACGTGAAGAGTTTTAGGAATGCCTTCCAGCAATGATACTCCTTTTTCTTCTTCTTGGAGAGAGTGAAAGGCGGAGGAGTTGTAATGTGTACATTGTGTTCACATTCACAGATTTTTTTTATCTACGTACGTTTCTCCAGCATCCAGCAGCTATACACCCTGGAGGAGAAAACAATATAAGAAAGAGGAATCTATATGTGGAGGAATGGGATAGAGTGAGTGTTGAATTGTGTCTATCTTCATTCAAGACTCAATCAACAGTCCTATTCTTCGAAAGAGAGAGAAATGTGCCGAGGAAAAAACACGACGCACGAGATTCAGAAAAAAAGGAACAGTTTTCAGTTTGGTGGAGTTTTTTTTTCGCGGAAAGAGTTTCTGATTCATTGCGTGAGATCGATCCAAACAAGTGGAAATGAATTTTTTTTTGTCGAAGACTAGAGTCATCCAGATGTGATATATTTTTTCATTTTGTTCGATGCTGGAGAAAGCAGAGAGAGAGGAAAAGGAAAAAAAGAGGATTTTTTTAGCATTTTGAAAAGAGAAGAAGGAAGTTCATTTTTTCTTATTTCCATTTAAATATTTGCATAATTGTGTATTTATTTATGGTCTTGTGACAGCTTCTCGGGGGAGAAGAATATTTCTGTTTGAATTGCAAATCATATTTGAGGTGGAGAAAATGTCAGATTTGAAATAATCGGAATTGATGGTTTCTGCCTGAAAGCACTACAGGTCTATGGAATATTTACAGAGGCTATAACAATGGTTGAGTTATTCTGCATGAGAAAACATTCAAGTTTAGCAATATTTAATAAGAATTTGGAAAGCCTATTTCTCAGAAAATGGATCAATTCAATTCAAGCAAATGAAAATAACTTCTAAAAGAAAGGATATATTTAAAAAATGAGCAACGTTATTCGCCCGTAATGTTTGCAATTTTGAAAATTATACTGAAGACAAGTCAAAGTACGTTGTATTGTATTTGATTTACTATGCGAGATTTAGGCGCTGATTTAAAAAAAAGAATCTTGCTTCTTATCATTAATAACATGTAGGTCCAGGATGCGTCTCGTCACGTAAGGTATTTAACAAATAAAGGGAATCGATGGATGCCCTGTACTAAAAGACTTAACCATTGTCACATAAATGATAATCCAGAATAAATGAGAGTATAATGCACTTAAGATTTAAGTATCAAGTTTAAAATTCATTTGTACATTGTTGCTCCAGCAAGGTTGATAAATGGAAAGCAAACACGTTATCAGACCAACGTCTGAACGTTGCGCAATTTTTTTTTGAAGTTGAGAAGCTTCCTCTAAAAATTGCTACATTTTTTCCATTTTGACTTTCCGGAAAATCCTCATTCCAGTCCTTTCTCATGGGACCAAGCTTCCTTCATTACAACATTTTTTTGTTGAAACATCAGACACAAAAATAGAATAGACAAAAAAAGAGTATAAAATGTAGTTGAAGTATAGGAATGAGTAACGTTTTTGTGGTTTTAATTAACATAACATAAAAATAACGCGAAAAAATGCTTTACAAAAAAAGTAGGAATGTAGGTAACTATTACATACATTTTTTAGCAAATGATGATGACTAGGAAAGGAGAAAATAGGATTAACTTTTTCTCTCAGAATATTTTTTTATAATCTTACGCTGCGTGTAACAGCCATGCCAGTGAAATTACACAATACAAGAGTATAGTAATTTTTTTTTGTAAAGCTGACGAAAAGGAGAAAGATTGGAAAATTACATTTTTGCTAAGTAGATAATGTATGAAAGAGAGATTTTAAGAAGAAAGCGTAGGAAAGGAATCCGATTTACTTCAGCTTCAATCCTTTTTCACTGGAAGTCGAGTCGTCTGATACTTTTACTTCACTGCTTTACTATTTCACTTTTGTTACGAAAAAAAACTTGAAAAGGATGCTAGAGAGTACATATGCAAACTGAGAATTTGAAGATTATACACGACGGCAGATTTCAGAAGAGAACGGTATTTTCATGTATGAATATTGAAGATTCCAAACAGATCCAATCTCTCTCTTTCTCCCGTCGTATTCTCCTTTTACTCCTCCAAATTAAGTATCATTATCTGAGCAATGCGAGAGATAAAACGTGATTTGAGCTCACATATTTTTTCCTTTTCTTCGAAGCCTTTGTACGGGAAAAGCGGAGAGAAATGAAGATATTTTTTTATTGTACGTGGCTACGGGCTCTCTACACACACGGCTTTCACTTGATTATGAAATGAAAGGAGAGACAGAGAGTGGGAGAGAGAGAGAGGAAGCTTGAATATTTTTCCGCTTTTTTGCTTTCCCTTTTTCTTGGAAAGATTCCATGCCTGAAATCCTGCTCAAGATTCCTAGGGAAATAGCACGTGGGCCTGCATACTCGAAGTCATAAGGATATTTATGCATTCCTCTGGTAAAAAACAACGAATTTGCAAAAATATGTGTAAAATGTATCTACCTTCGTAGACTTTCACTTTTTTTGCAAATTGTGAAAATCATCAAAAGGGTTTAAAATAAACCATGCTTGAGAATAGAATTCTGTTCATGTCTCGTAATAAAAATAGTAACACTGCTACGGCACGTGACAATCTATGGCCGATGTAAAAGCACATTGTTCCTAATAAACCTGCGTGTTATTCTCCTCGGTTTGCCAAATTTCACATTTGTGAAAGTTCAAGCGGACGAGTGTACAACACGTGTTAAGAAACAAGTTTTCCTTTTCCCCTTAAAAATTATGAGGGGAAAGGAGAGCTGAGAAAATGTATGAGAGAGAGAAAAGGAGCAGAAACAACAAGCGTGTAAAACTCCGTGTTCCTCCAAATCTACTCGCATACACTCTCCAGTTTTTTTCCACAGTATTCCAATCGAAACAAAGCTTCAGCACACATATACATACTTGTTATAGCCGTGGCAAGTGAAACAAAAAAAGTTAAGCTGAGATACCGTCTTATTTTGAAGGTAAGTGGATAAGGCAGCACACAGCGAACAAGCTCACTCGTTCAGGATAAAAAAAACCTGATTTCTGGCAAAATAGAGAGAGGAGAAAGCTGAAAAGGAAAGGAACGAGTCGGAAAAAAAAAGTTTATCCAGGCATGATAATACAATGCACAATCTGGCAAGCTGCTACTCAGCTCCTCTCCCTCTCCAATCCCCCATCTATTCCACTTGAAAATCTTTTTCTGTGTAATCACAAGAAGAAAAGGAGAGAGAAATTTGGGAAAGGAGCTTAAGCTCCAGTTGAAAAAAAGTGTATACTGCTCGTCCACATTCCTAAGACTTTATCCAGAATATTGGCAACAAAAGGAGAGCGAAAGCAGAGAGAGAGAAATAGGAATGAACATCTGCTCCAATGTTCAAGTTAGTTACAATATGTATGATAAAATGGCCAACAAGGCGAATTTAATGCAGTGTAATTGTACCTCTATTTCTTGAGTACTTTTTTATTCTGCATTGCATAAGATAGTTCTTTTTTTTTGGAAAAAAGGAGTTAGATAGAAAATAGGAAAAAAGACTCGAGGAATACAAGAAAGGGATGGTTGCTCATGTGAGATGAAAGCGATTCTCCTCATGACTGATTTCCTCAGGTTTCACTTGACGTCTAAAGTGAAATTGAGAAGGACGGCTGAGATATGTACATTTTTTCTCCATGATTTTTTCCCATGTGGAATATTTTATGAGAGAAGAGAGGTTCATATATTGCATCTTATTCCAAATAAAAAAAGGATTTTTTTGCTGCATTAGTGCATATGAAGTGGAAAAAGTCTTGGCTTCGGGGATGGAGGCAAATCAAGTGTGTGTTTCATAATACGCTTGAGAGAGAAATCCTCCTCAAAACCAATAATTCTTTACAATTTGAGAATATCTGAAATGAAGGGCTTTCAAATCAATTCTAACTCGGATGGGGAAAGTGCATTAGACATTTAGAAGGTGGAGGATTTTTTTTTTTTAAATGGCTCAATAAAATGCTAATTTTTTATTAATACGCATACCCCCATAAAGAAACAATTATTTGGGAAAATCTAATTACTTTTTTACCCTGTGAAAAAATGAGTATTATTTGCTTTGGAAAAGGAGATTGTGTCTTCCGCCCATAATGAAATTTTTGAAAAGTGAAAGTGAAAAATATGAAAATGAAAAGGGAAATTGATTCTTCTCAGGATCCTCCTGCTGAGCACACTGCATAAATCTAGTTGAAGCACATATTTCTGGGGGGAAAAAACGTGAGGTGTTATGCCGAAAATAGGACTTCTGCTTTTAAGGTTCTTCTAAGAGTTATAGGCTTAATAGTGTACCTATATAGATTTCCTTGTTCAGCCTTTTCCTCTTGGTGATGGTAATAAATTACCGGCTCGATACCTTTCCCCTCTCGTATTTTTCCTCCAGCAGAGAGTGCAGTCACTGAACTTGGCAATCCATCCATGGAAAATGTGTGGAGTTGGAGGTGGAGGAGAAGAAGAAGAAGAAGGAAAAGTGCAGCAGCATATTTTCTCCTCGAGAAGAGAAAGTGAAGATGGTGATACGAATGTTAGGTTGGATGATTGAACAGAAAACGTGTGCCACATATTTTTTTCCTCTTTATAAAATCCAATCCATATAAATATCCATATAGCCTTGTCAGTTTACACTTGGAAGACGCGTAAAACCTTAACCACAAAAGCGAGGTCTAATATGATTTCAGAGGGATTGAGAATAGGTGTTGATCATTTTCTTCCTTCATCTCGCTGGCGAGAAAAAAATAATAATTCCGGAACAGGATTCTCATCCTTTCATCCATTTCATATTAGTGAAGTTAAGCAGGTTCACGCTTCCAAATTGTATATATACTTTTTTATACTCTGGCAATCATTCATATTTTCCCTTTATTGCTTTCTCTTATATGGAGATGGAGGCAGTATACTTATATATAGCCGTGCTGGAATCAATTAGGAAACCATTTTTCATTCCCAGACTCAGGTTTTTGTTGGAAGAAAAAAGAAGAGAAAATTGGATGTGTTTTTGTAGCCTTCAGTTTGGGGAAAAGTGATCTATTCTTTTCGCTCCTTTTCACTGTCTTCGTCGTCGGCGAAGGGCTAATTAATGACTTAAGGTGTCACCTAATGTTTTCCTTTTTCCCAATGTTCCCCTTGTCAATCACACGTCTCCAGAGTCAGGTGTAGTCTAAAAAACTGGAGGCAGGCTGGAGCTGGAACTGGAGCTGGAAGTAACGCTAAATATGTCCTACACTTAATTTTTTATCGTTTGAGAAAAGAAGTGAAAACGGTGAGGATGAAACCAAATGAGTCTCTTGTCCAGAGGAGCGCCACGCCACTTTCTCTCTCTCTCTCTCTCTCTCTCTCTAGGAGAAAGTGTTCTGCTTTATAAGCATGGTTATAAAGTAGAAGGGTATCCCCTTCTTAAGTTGGGTGAAAGGCATAAAAGCGTGTTAAAAGTGGAATCATTCCCATTCATTTCTCTTCCCATCCATTTTCCCTTCCATCTCCTCCTCCATCAACTTTTCACTTTTTTTTGTTTGTTGCTGGAGAATAAAAGGTGGGAGGGATATACATTTATATAGTATTCTGACATATGAACTGAAAAAAGCCCTTTTCAAGTATCTAAAAATACTGTGGGAGTGAGGAGAAAAATAGGACTGGAACTTAGTCAAGAGTCACTCACCCATGATGAGCAGCTACTTAAGAGGGGAAAAAAGTAATCGCAAAAGTAAGCACATTGGCATACATACCTACATTATATATCAGACAAAGGGAAAATTGTAACAATTCGAGGAGAACACACCACTCTTCCAGTTTTTTCTCTCTCTCTCTCTCTCTCAAAAAGAGGAAAAATAGGATAAATTGTGGGAAAGTTACATGACTTGGGTGGTTGAGGAAGTTAACAGAGAGATTGAGAGAGAAAAGCTTGGAAACTGGAAAGTACTGGATACTTTTTTAAAGGTAATATTACCTCTCTCTGCAAGAGTGTAGTAGTAGTGTGCGGGAGCTAAGTGTTACCGTCTTCCTCTGCCAAGATTTTCCAGATTGAGTGCTGCTTTTTCCCACTCACTCCACAATTTTTTTTCTTCCTCCAGTAATATTGGCTACTGGGTCATGTCCTGGACGAAGAGAGAAATTTCTCATTCCTTTTGTGCGTTATGTGAGTTAAGTAAGTATGAAGGAAGCCAAAAATAAGAAGAAGAAGAGAGGGGAGAATGAATTGGATGAGTTGGGCGGGGAGTCGAGAGGAGCGAAGTTGTTAGAAAAAAAGAGGAAGAAATCAAAATGGAATCCCCTTATTTTCTTGTACACGGGAATGAAGATGGGATTGGGAGAAAAGTAGGAGAAATCGGATGAGAAGTCTTTTTTCCACAGTAAAATAGCCACTCTCACGCAAAAGAGGAGTAAAAAAGTGGCTTTGTGAAAATGAGCTATTTTCAGCCCACTTCAGCTTTTCCTACGCCTATTGCTCCACTTTTTTTGAAGAAAAAAAATCCTCTTTGAAAAGAAAGTTAAGAATCGATTGAAGTAGATTTTCGTATTTTTTTTCTTGGAAGAAAGGGAATTTTGTTTTAATTTTTAACTCTGGAAACTGCAGTTAGTTGAAGTAATAACTTGTAAAAAGTGGGTAAAGTGAGTTTATGTTCATAATTGATTTTATCACCCATTAAGTTAACCCTTTTCGTAGAGAAAACACTGTGGCGGCTCTTCATCTTCGGGATTTATTATCGCCCCACACACACAACATGCCACATAATATATATTCTTGTAAAGGGGAGAAATCCACCCGATCTCGATCCCAGGGACAATGAATCTTATGCATGAGAAAGTTGAATATTTTACAATACCCCACACCGTCATCATTCCACATTTAACTATTTTTCGGAAGGAAGGAAGAAGAGAAAGCCACAAGAAGAAAAAAAACTTTTCTCTCTCGCTCTCCCAACACTTTGGGGATATGGTATGGACCAGAGCAGAGTTCTTGCTGTGGGAGCATAAGTAGTGGCTTACGGAGAACACTAAATCTCAATATCTTTTGGCATTTCTCAATTCGTCTTCATTACTCGAGGATTAATGAGGACAAAGTCGGTTTCACTTCACTAATGCTGGGATAGAGAGAGAGAGAGAGAGAGAAGCGTGTACTGAGCAAAGAAAAGCCGCACGCGTGCATTACTCCCTGACACCTATACATCTTCCTAACTATCTGTGCTTATGTAACTATTTTTCAAAAAAAGAAGAAGAAAAAAGTCATCTCCCAAGGAAGAGAATAGAATAGAGTATTTTCTCCAGATAACTTGATATACTTTCACTGGATTCACATTAAGCGAGCCTCGTGCTTTGATGGTGATTAAATGAGACATGGTCGGAGATAAAGATCACTTGCTAAATATTGTCATTTTGGTTTAATGTGCTTTGGCTTGTGGTTCTACAAGATAACCTTCTTACAATAAGGATCTTTTGGAAAAATGATTCTGAGAATGATTTAGTTTTTTTGAACACTGGTGTCAGACGACAATTTTCTTTGTACTTTATTTCTGTCCTTTGAGCAGGGCTCGAACGACTGAAGCCAGTCTGTATCCTTAAGATATTAATGGCTCAATTTGCATATAATCCGCAAGTTTGGTCTCCCAAGTGCAAACCCTTCAAATTCGCATTTTAAAAACAAAATGTGGAAATAATGGAAAGATTTATGGTCAATTACATAAAAAGCATGAATTTTTTCTCTAACTTCAAGCTCACTTACTCTCAAATTCTCTATTATCCCTTAAAATATTCCTTCTTGTATCTAATTCGCAATAAGTGCAAAAAATGTGGAAATGATATCCGCAATTTTCTTACCCGAACATATATTTTTTAGCGTTGTTCCTTCCATTTTCCATCATTTCACTCAACTCAAATTTACTCTAATGTGAATTCAGTTGGAGAGAGAGAAAAAAATAAGTGGAAAGTGGAACTGCTCACATATTTTTTTATTTACTCTGATTCTCCCATATTTTTCCTTTATTTCAGGTAAACACCACCATCTCAAAATCCTCATCCCATATATTTGTTGTCGTCTTTGTTCCCCTGAACCAAAACGAGAAGCAAATAGACATTACGGATCTGAGGCGAATCATCTCATCTGTCTAAAAAAGAAAGCAAGGGAAAAAAAGACAAGACAGCTACTGACTGAGCTTCATCTCCATTTATAACTTTGAGGATATATTGTGGAACGTTCGTTTTTGGCGTATTTTTTGGGTGAAAAAATAGGGTATATCCTCCCCTCCATATCTCCATTCTAGAGCGAGACGGAAGTGTAAGTGGGCTGAAAGAGGAGAGAGAAAAGCGAGTCTTGTGACAAGAGACGAAGAAGACGACACAATGTCATTCCTTTGGTTTACTCGAGACAAGATATAAAGGAGAGAGAGAGAGAAAGAAGAAGAAAAACAACAACAAAACTACACATTTTTTTGTTCCTTTTACTCCGATTACAAGATCAGAAGAAAAGGCGAGGCAGAATCTGGAAGACAATTTTTCTCCATTTGTTTAGCGAGAGAAAGCGAAGAGCGAGAATGGAGAAATCAGAAGCAATTTCTGTTGAAGAAGGAGCAGGGAGAAAGCATCATCATCATCATCTGAGTCGTCAGCAGCACCATCATCCTCCTCATCCGCAGCCGCCTCTGCAATCGAAAAAAGAGAGGAGGAAACGGATGGCCCATCCATCAAATAAATGGGGGAAGATGATGGTCCAACTAGTGTGCTTCCGAGTGAGACCGCTGTTGCTTTCCCTTGCACTTTATGGCCTCGTAACAGGTGAGCAAAGAGAAAAATCTATGGAACATTTTAGACTTGTATTTTTCTCTTTTTTTATTTCAATTCAACCACATTTTACCGTTTTTCTAAGGTACTTTAAAACATTTCTCGTAATGCACCCACCGCACACACACACACTCATCCATTATTTCCTGTTTTACCTCCACTCACAATTCTACCTCCATTACTCACTTAATCCCGCAGAAGGCTTTCTCTTCTTTTTGTCATATGCCACCACAAGTGTAAGTGGAACACAATATATGTGTTTTGTGAGATATCTCCAAAAATAGTATTAAAACAGTAAATGTTCAATTGTACATAAAGTATTTTTTGTGTACTTCGTATCCCACATATATGATCATTGTTTGCATTAAAAAATGTTTTTGTGTACTTAAATCAAGGAAGACAGCCACTCAAAAAGCCATCAGAAGGATTTCAAAAGAGTCCCTATTTTTATATTTACTTCCTTCTTGTCTAGAAAAAAATTGTCTTCCCTTCTTGTACATTTCCTTCTCTTATTTCCAAAACTTTTTTTAGTAAAAGAAGAAGACCCTCTTCTTTTCCCTACATCACCAAAGGGAATCTCTTTTTGATGACGGAGATGATGATATCCTGCTTCTTTTCTGGAGACGAGTTGCTTTCTCCATTGATCCTTCTTCGCCATTTTTTCCCCTTCTGAGTCCCTGGGAATGACCAATTTCCTCTCTTGTATTTTTCTTGTGTCCACATAAAAACTACTCAAATTTCCCTTTTTATTTCCCGTCACGGACGAGGGAGGGCGAAGGGAAGAAAGGAGAGGTGGTTGTGGATGAATAAGAATGGGGGAAGTGGTAAAAAAAGGTTTTACTTTTTCGAAGGAGAAAACATGCATTATTTCTCTAATACCTTTCACTTCGTGACTGTCTTTCTTTTTCCTCTTCAGAAGCTATTTCACTTTCACATATTTTTTTGGGAGGAATGAATACCCATGGCCTGGAAAAGGCATAAACATTTTTTGTCTTACAAGAAGGTAATACTACATAATGCATGACATGACTCGAACTCAACTGGAACTGGACTAGAGAGTGACGTGGCGTGGCTTGGCTTGGCTTTGGCATGCGTGCACAAGCAATAAGGTTGTTTACCCCGTAAAACGTTTTGCGTGTGCAACTCTCTCCCACACACAATTTCTCAACTTTCTCCACCACTTTATTTTGTTTATTTTTATTTTTTTGAAAATTTTATGGCATCCATCCACTCATGATAATGGTATTGTGTATGTGTGGGGTTGCAAGAGAAAGTGAAAAAAGTGTCTGCATTTGAATATTACAAGTGCTGATCATGATGATCCGCATCCACCCTCCTCCTCATCATTCTCATCATCGTCTTTTTCCTCAGCTGAAAATGGGTAATATCATGAGTCCTTGCAGGGCTATATTGCATATTCAATTAGCTTCCAAATATATCCTCAGTTGCACCTTCCTTCGTAAAAAAAGAAGCCCAGTTGTCGTAAAATTGACGTAATAGCCTTTAATATCCAAAAGAAGATAGGGACTGACAAAGAAAAGTGTACAAAAGTTGTGTCTACATAAAAGTCTGGCTGTATAACGTCTCCGAGAGAAAAACAACAAATTGCATTCAAGTGTTTGTTGTCTACTATAAACGTAGACGTAAACCTTCAAAGTTTCATGATCGTAATGACCGTAGATCAGGAAGGGGAGCGGAGGAGGAGAAAAAAAATATCTTTTTTTTTACAGTATTTTCGCCTCCGACATCACGTTGCTTCCCTTCTCCAACTTCGATCTGGATCTTTCCTTGGATTTCAGTTAAAAAGAGGAGAGAGACACGAGGTAAAAAATGTGACTTTGTCTCAGAGGACGGATGTATGTGTATTTATTCATTTCTTTTTTTGTGCAACTTGCGCGCTCGTGAATTTTTCAGTGGTTGCTTTTAACATATTTTCTACTCTGCTTTTTCTAAGGAAAATGCATTCAAACTTGGGATACACTAATTTTTTTATACTTTTTTGGTGGCATACGCACCTGTACAAAAAAAGTATACATGAATTTGCATCTCAGACAGTAAACTGGAGTATTTTTTGTAGTTTTTTATGAGTACCGCCGATCTGATCATAAATTAAGAATATCAAAGAATTTTTCTTTTGTTTCAACTTTTATTTTTCTTCCAACATCGTCTTCGCTACCACCACCACCGCTTCAAAAAAAAAAGTTTTTGTTGAGCTAAACCTTAATCTAAAATTTTTTAACGGTTTCCTTCGTTAGTGAAATATATGCCCATGGATGGAAATTTTTGAGGTAAAAAAAATATTCATTTCTCGAGTGGAACAGACTGTCTTTGGTCTTTGAGTCGTGAGAAAAAACAGGGAACGAAGGAGTCCCACGTGGACTGTAAAGTGTTGCGAGTTAAACTCGGTTTACGATAACGTTTCCCCCTTTCTCCAGACGTTTTATGGAAGAAGAACGGAGAGCTACTCGCGCGTGGCTCGTCTTGTGAGTGTGCCTTGAAGAAGAAGAAAACTTTTTTTGGTACAATAAGCAGACGCTCACATGGCTCTCATCTTCACGTGTCCTAGTCCTGAAAAATAAGAATGGGAAAAGCAAGTTTTTTATACTTCCTTGCATTAGTGAAATTAACACGTGTCGAGCCAGACGTTTTTGCATTAATGAGGAAAGACTCAAACTGAAAAAGTTTTTTTTGTGGAGGAGAGGGAATGAAGATGAGAATGGACAGGAAGTGAGTGGAGTGGACTGTAGACCACAAAAAATAAAGCTCTCTATTTTAAGCATACTTGCTTCTTTCCTCTGCGAAATTTTCCCAAGACACACCAACAAATTTCTAGAGAAATCACGTTGAGTTTCGAGTTGGAAGGAAATTGAAGGAATAAATGGGAAATGTTCGAATCAATTACAATAAGTTGTTTTTAAAACTTGTCAATTACGGTTGAGAGCATGAGCACGACTCTCAGATAACTTTTTCTCCAATGGCTTTCCACATGCATGCTTGGGGAAAATGAAGACAAGAAATAACTGGTTTGAGAGCACGTTTCTTTTAAAGATTCTTGTCTTGTGCGTGACTTGGTCACATATATTTTTCCACACACTTCCACTTTCTCTCTCTCTGACTGGAGCTCGTTTGCGAAACTTACGACTGAAAAAATTTGCACATGCAAAAGACATGCTCACTTGTTCATTACTCTTTCTAATTTCGCAAGTGGAGAATGTGTGCTCTTGCTTTCCTGATGACATGTATATTTGCATACTTAAGTGAGTTGCAACTCGGAAAAAATACTTGGAAAGGAAGCTGATATATATGTTTTCTTGGTGGAATCTTTTAGAGTGCTTTAGAAAATTCTAAACTATTCCTTCACTACAAAAAATGAGGCTTCTCAGTCCTCACGTATATAAAAAGAGGATGAGTCTTGTATCGAAGATGCCATTCCACTTCAGCCACCCCATAAAAATCAGTGCACACACTTGTTCTCTTATATATTTTTTTGCAATATTTGCTCAAAAAAACTTGAGAAATTCATGACTGCGGAGAAGTGTAAGGATAAATATATAGAAAAAACATATTGGTTCTACACCAAATGCATCTTTTGTATGTATATAACCTGCCACTCTCCACACTTTATTGAGGGCAACATCCGACAGATTGCTTCTCTCCTTCTCATCATCTTCATCGTCTTCATGGAAGGATATGAGAGTGACATCCCAGGAATTCTATTTCCAGCGCTAGAGGCAACACAATGAAACAGTTCGATATTGATATCATCCTCAACCCGAAAACTCTTCTCTTTCTTGAAAAGAATATTCGCTCATATATTTTTCTTCTTCTTCTTGGAAGCATTCCTTCACGTCAATCTGTTGCCAATAATCTTTTGGTGACGAGGAGAAAGATGACGATCATGTGGCATGTCTGCCGACTCCAAATCCTCCACAATGGACACATGTAACAAATAGCCCACATTCCATTATTACTCTGCACGATTACAAGCCATAAATGTTGGAGTGAGTGCGTGCCCCCGCACACGTCTCCATCTCTCTCTCTTCCTTCGATTAGATGAATTGCTTTCACTTAGCCGACACTGATTGATCGCTGCTATTCCTTCCCATTGTGTATTATCATTTGGTGGAAAAATATATAAGCATTCAACCATCCACGTATTCAATCAATTCCGAGAGAAAATACTCTACAAGAAATATACATATGCACATACAAACTTGTATCTGCAATTGCATCAAGAGATTCGAAACGCAAATCACTCTCTCTCTCTCCGTCTTTTGTGTCATGTCCTCGTCCTCGTGTGTGTGTGGACGAATCGTGTCCCTAAATAAACATGTATATTCACTTTTTCCAGCTAACGACCCTTGAATTTTCATCATTTCTCTTGATCGCTCTGATTGCTTTTTCCTTCTTCTTGATCTCTAACATTTTGCTCAATTACTCTCTCGCCAGCAGAGAAGGAGAAGAAAACGTAGAGACAGCTTTTCCAATAAGAGACTACAGCAATACATTCCCTCGGGAGATATTCTATATAAGAATTCAATTTTTTCTCTTCAACATTGAAAAATAGTGTATAAGAATTGAAATATAGAATACACCAAATATTTAACTAGGCTATACTCCAACTCCACCACCACCACACCACTCTGTCGAGGAAGAAAAAAATCTGTTTTCTCTCCGAGAAAAAAATCGTATGTACAATTTTGTGTGTGTGGCAATCGGGTCACGTAATATATCAGTTGAAATTGGAAAGTCTTTGCAATATCGCGGAATTTTGGAAGGAAATAAGCGGGACATAGGAGCTCGAGACTTGCAAGTCTCTCTCTCTCGTCCTCGTGTCCTCATACACATTGTTGGAGCATTGAAAAAATGATTATTGTTGCGTTACATATCTTCTTCCGATGGAGAAACATGTGTGTAGAGTTTACTTTCTAGAAAAAATGTCTATATATAGAATATTATGATAGACATTTTTTTATCCTAGTGTGCGTAGGTATTAGACCACCCGGGATGGATGTATGGGCTGATGCTATGATTCAATGAAGTATGATGTATGGCTCGCTGTTGCTCTCTCCTGATCCTCTTTCTTACGCTGATATTACACTTCTTTTTTGGAAGCTTGTGCTTCTTGGAAGAGAGAGAATAAGAAGGAAATCGAAGCGTTTTCCCCTTTTGTGTCACCCACTGACTTGGGGAGTCCTCATCTTTTTAAAATACTAGATTCTGAGTTTAGATGAAGAAAAAAATGTACGAAGAGGTGAGAAGAGAGATATGTGCCGTCCTATACTGTGTGTATCGTTCTCCACACAATATCGAACTCGGAGTGATCTATTATGCGTCAGCAGGGAGCACATTTCTATTTCAATGAGAGATCTGTGTGCTCCTCCATCCAAGAAGGAGAGAGAGAAAGTGAACTCGCGGATGAGAGGAGAGCATACAACACGCACTCCGACATTAAACCAATATATCACATCACCATTTTCTCCCTCTCTCTCTCCTACTTTTCCAAGTATTTGCATTCACCATTAAATAATGTTTTGTCAGAGGAGACTTACTCCATTCTCACGCTCCCCAGTTCCAGCTTCCACTTTTTTGCCAATGTACGAAAGTTTAGAGCCAAAAAAGTGTGCCACAGCCAGAGTACAGTGAAGGAGGCTGACTGGAGACAAAAGAGTGATTAGTTTGACAAAATTAGATTCCTCGCGACATCTTTACTTTCGAATCAAGGAAGAGGAGAGAGTGTAACGATGCAAATCCATACATCTTCGAAAGACAATGGAAATACGGTTTTTGTGGTTTCTTCGTAGAGAATTTTGATATTAATGGTGATTTGATGAATTCATGTCAGAATATGTGTGTGTAGCACCCATTTTCCTTTTTATGTCGAGCTGTGTGACACGCTTTTCTCTCTCCACTTAAAAAATCAGTATTGCCACAGAAGAAAAAAATCGAGTAAACTATCTGGTTTCAGGGAGAGAGAGAGAGAAAAAGCTATCAGCAATGATGCGGACGTAAAGCTGATTTATTCGAGAGTTTTTGGATAGGGAAACGAGGAGAGAAAACCGATATTGCACACATGAACACTCACAACATCACATCACCGAGAGAAAGAAGATATCCAGCGTGAGGATATGACGATGATGATGATGATTGTCATGTGTGCTTTCCAGTCTTGCTGACTAGGGTAATCAATATCTCCTCTCGATATCCACATCCACACATGTGGAAGAGGAGAGAGAGAGGCTATAGTTGATCCTATCCGTGACTCTGTGAGAAAGAAAAAAATCCCCCTTTCTCCAATATATCTCATCCTGTGATGCAGCTCCGGCTCCTTCTCATATCGTTCCTCCGTTGACGGCTTTTTTTTGAAAGACGGATATTACAAAGGAGAAAGTGATTTAGAGAATGTGGGAGCAGAGATGTATTTTTTTGAGGGAAGATGAGGAAGACGTTTTCAGATTAAAATCGCCTTTCTCCCTCTTCTCAATCTGCCCGTCGTTGTGATTGGATTTGCTCCGTGAGCTTGCATACGCGAGTGGTGATTGTGAAATTGGGAGTGAAGAGGTCTATTTTAATTGGAAAAACAGAGTTGACGGACGGACGCGGTCTTCGTCGCAGTTAGCAATAGCCATTCTGCAATGCAGCCTTTTCCTCGAGGATAAAATGAAGAAGGACAAGGTACATCGTTGGAAGACTGGCTCTTCCGGTAAATTATTTACTTTTTGCATGGTTCCGTGATTCAGAGAGAGAAGAGAGAGAGATGGTAGACGAATCCAAGTTTTTTTGGAAAGGATTTGTTGACTGTCCAATTTTCTGCTATCTGGATGAATTTCTCTGACGAGAGATCCAAACTCTCTGGATTCGGAGTGTGCGATATGGCACAGGGTATAAGCTCTCGACTCTCTCGCTGATTCATATTTCTTGTAAGTCATTAACAGGTTGGAGTAGTGGAAGCGCCCAAAACCATAAACCAAGTGTGTTTGTCACGCTCCGTTGGTGATCTTCCCGGAGGCATATTTCTTGTCTCTTTTGCTTTTGGCTCTCATTTCCACTTTCAGTAGTTGCTCCTTCCACCTGAAGTGGAAGTGGAGGGATATGGTCGAAGTAAGAAGAAGAGAGGTGTTTTTCGACAAGTAAACATTCCATTTCGGTTTGTCGAGTATGGAGCACACATGAAAAGCTGCAAGCTTTTAGGTGGCTGAAAGAGGTCCAGTCGTAAATCACTCAAAGAAAACAGGAGAGTCATCTGGGAATGAAGGAAATCCAGCTGGTGTCGTTTTCAACGATGATATATCAGCAATCATTTCCATTCGGAGAATATACAATATGTATATGCAGATGTACATATATAGTGCCCTCAGAATACATCTCGACAGTTCACATTTCCACTTTTATTTGCATTTCCTTTCTCACCCAAAAAAGGAGGAAGCCGCCAGACAAGTGCGGATGGGAGGAGGAGGATGACGACGAGACGATGTTATTTAAGCTTGTTTTCTCGCTTCAGGCTCCAAAACTCCAACTCATCGCCATCCCCTTTTGCAACAAACACTTCATCTTCCCTTCATATTTTTGTGAAGCTCTGCTCTGCTTCCTCCTCTTCCACAGATTTCGTAGGTCAGCAAAAATTTCCAAGTGAAAGTTTGGAAGGATATGATGAAGAATGCCCGCTCTCCTCCTCGATATCTCGAATCGACATCCTCGATGACGATGAGATGTATCAATCTCCAGTTTTGTATAGAAAAAAAGCTGATACATTTCCTGGAAAATAGTGAGTTTGGCAGTGGGAGCATTTCCTCCTTCCAGTTCCACTGTATTCTATTTTCGTGTGTCATTTATCGATCTCTACTCTGATACAAGGTCTGTGTATGGTCGGTCGTCTTCACTTAATTTCCATTTCGCTTCTTTGATTGTTCCATCAGATTCATATATGTACTTTGTAAAGCAAAGTGTGTTCTGCCCTTTTTGCAACAATAAAGCCATGAAAAGACAGAGAGTTCTCTCTGTCTGCTGATCTGATAATGTCACTTGAATTGTCAAAGTAAACCCTGGTTCACTAAAGCAAGTTAAAAGCAAACAAAAGTAGTCGTCGTAACTCGCTCATATTCACCTACCTCGCATCACATCACAATCTTTTCCCATCACAAAAGAGGAGCATCCCATCAAATGTAGTATATAACCACTGCGACTGAAAAGAGCCTCTTGTCATCTCATGAAACTGAAGAGGGAGAGAGAATTTATTGACAGAGAATAAAGATCGAAAGAGAGCAGAGAGAGAGAACTCATTTTGCTTTGCGTCGTTCTGTGAACGAGAACGAGCAGAGAAGGAGACACATGCACACTGCGACTTTCGAGTTGAGTGAACGAACGAAGGAGAAAAAAGGGTAACAAGAAGAGAGAGAGATACATGCGACAGGGAATCATTGGGAGTTGATGAGCTTCAAGTGTATCAAATCAAGGAGTGATGTTCATTTTCACAGAGGGAGGAACAAGTGGCACTTGACGATGATGATGACAAGGCAGGAGTTTTAGTATCTCAAGTCTGCTGGTTCCACGTTCACATAACTTTTTTTTTGAGCCGAGCAACATCATGGGAAGGGGAAAGAGCAATATTTTCTATGTTACATGAGGACATGAGGATGTAAAACTAGAAGTGGAGAGTGGAAGAGGATGAGTAAAATGCAGTGGTGAGGGACGAGAGAAAGTTAAAACCGCAAAAGTCACCTTTTTTGTGTCTTGTGATAAGGGCATTAGAATTAGGTTCGTGGTAGTGGTAGTCCACTCGAAAATTTTGAAATGGGAAAATCTCATTTTCCAACAGAGCATCTCTCTCTTGAAGATCATAATGATGATGACGAAATTGAATTCAAGTTGTAAAATTCAAATTGATTAAATAGAGGAGAGGTCGACATACATACGTGTCAGTAGCATCCACACACATATGCCTGTTTGACTCAATTAAACGTTTTCTACTTCAAAGTGGAGATGGCCTTTGCACAAAATCATTAACTCCAACTCGAACGGTGGAGCGATTTGTAATTTGCACGAAAATTTGGAAATAAATTGATTTTCCCTTCTTGCTTTGTGAAACTAATTGAATTATTTATTGTCAAAGAATTATATGGAAAAAAATGTTGACTGCTTTGTCCTCTGTCCTGAAAAGGTGAAATCTTTGATGATTCCTTTTTTTGCTTCTCATCTGAACGTCAACTCTGTTCTGCTTAAAAAGGTTTTAATGAGTCCATATAAAATAAGGGTGAATAATTCTGGTGAAGAGTGACGCAGGTTCGTCGCGGATCAAATTTTAGAACCTAATCTTGTTGAAGTTTGTCTTAAGTTAACCTTATTTTCCAGTGTAAAATATATCATTTAATTCATCAATCAGAACGTCATCGTTCCAAGTTGGGGAAACTGGCTTGGTTGCCACTTGAGTCTCTGATCAACTCGAGGGCACTATTTCAAAAGAAAATGCGTCAGCTTTGGTTAACGTTGAAAAGAAGGGGAGTCGCGTAGGTTTGCTGATTTTGGGTTGCGAGACGACGACGTAACCCTCTCAAGTTTTATTTACAAGCGTTTGACGTTCTCGGAGAAGCATTCTTTGGCTTCTTCGTAGTCTCATGTTTTCCCTCTGGAATTGAATTTCCAAAAGCGAAATCTCACAGATCAGATCGAGTAGACAAAAGACACAATTAAAGAGATTCAAAGAATCATGACGTACATATGTTTTTGAATGGGAAGGGGGGGGGAGAAAATAGGGAATTTGTAAACAAAATTGTTTAAATATATTGCATTGTGCTTAAAGGTGTAAAGGGCGAGTCAAATTGGAAAATTCTCTTATGCATTTCAAGGTTTTCGCCTCAAGTGTGCTCCTTTTGTTATCCAGGAGCAGGGAAATGTAGGAAGTCGACTTTTAAGGTTGCTGCTGGAAGCTGAAACTCTGTAAAATTCATTTCATTACAACAAACTCAACGTGTTTGTACGGATGCAAGAATCAAAGACTACGCCCACGGATTTGAGAGGAGATTGAAAGTAAACAAGATAGTCCGGTGTCGGTTGGAATCAACTTCAAGAGTGACAATCACGTCACAGTTACCTCAAGGAATATTGACACTTTACGATGGTGCATCCCACGAAATATACACAGCTCCACAGATCGATTCTACAAAATATTCCCAGGAAACCTGTTTGTGTTACTCGTTCTACTATTTTTTACGAAATTTATTAACCGACGCTTAAGTTACGCATGATAGTTAATGGGACAAGTAAAAATATAAAATTCGTGAAACTGTAACAGAGACTGACGTGTAATCATCCCCAAATTAAAGACAGATTTAATAACACAAACTTGTGGATGGCCTACGTACATCCGTACAAGCAAATATATTTCCATTCGACAAAATTCCAGCATGTATGAACACATATTTCCCCTCTCTCAGCATAATGTTTTCCGCACCTTCCAATTAATTGCATTCTCCGAACAATTACCAAGCTGAAAGTGTTAAAATGAGGGACGTGATCTAGCACATGTTATGGAAAACCTCCGGAGCTATCCAACCAAAATCAAACTCTCTAACCATGGGAAAAGTTTTTGTTCTTCTCCCTGTGGCAGTTCAGTTCAGTTGAGTCCAGACAGAGTCGCATTCTCTAGCCCGACTCGACTCTCGAGTAATTTTCATGATTTGATAAGTGAATATCCACACACGACGGCTATATAAATGCTAGAGCTGCAGGGTTTCCTTACGGAAATATCATTCTCACATCACATCCACACATCACCAAATAGTTTTCCCCATTCTCTCTCTCTCAGCGAGAATTTGCTTTCCATCTCACGTCTTGCCACAAGTCGCTCTCCTTTTCACTCTTTGTCAAATTTTAATTGATATCAGCGAGGAAAATCGGCACAAACGGTGGTGGCTACAGTAATTCATTAAATTTCCTTGTCACACTTTGCCACACAATACCCCCTTTTCCGTAGGTATTCTATTCCTACCATATCACATTCTACTCGAAAAGGTATACTAAACTTAGGCAAATATACGAATCGCTAATGAAATGACTGGCATTAGTAAAGTCCTGTGGAATCACATAAGATTTCATTACGTTCACTTGTGCAAATTAAAGGCACACATGAGCAGCATGAGAAAAGAGTAATTAACGATCACACCAACAAAGTCGATTTTCTCCTCTGGAAAATAATCCAATCCTGGTCGTCTGCTCTAGTTTTAATTTTGCTCTTCTTCTCGGAAAAATGGAATTTGTCTCAAAGACAAACACATTTTCAATGTTTGTTTTCCTGCATCCTTTTTTAACGCTTCTTTTACCTTAATTTCCGATGTACGAAATAGAAGACAGTTTTTAAAAAAGTTAACCCAATTTCACAAACTTTCCCTTCGCTCCCTCTCCCTAAATTTACACAAGTTTTTTTTCCTGTTTACTTTACACAATTTCTCTCTGTTTATATTTGTATCCGCGCATTGTACTTCTTGTTAAAGTGGAAAAGGAGAAAGTTTTTTGTATGTGTTCCGTCTTCGGTCGTTTTTTACTTCAACAGTTTATTTTTTTTGTTCGGAGAAGTAAAAAAAGCAACAGGATGAGCAGAGTACACAAGGATAAAACTGAAGAAAAGATAAACTGGTTTCGTTTATATTTTCCTTCGCTCTCCCTCTTTACTTTTTTATATTGTTTTTTTTTTCTTCTCTTTTTCCCATTTCCTTTTTTCTCCAGGATGGAACTAACTGTTTAACTTTTTGCTCTTCTTCTTCTGGAGAGCTGCTGGATAACAATCCTCTAGCCGCGAATATGGAATGGACATGGGAAAAAACGCTGTTACTTACATACGGTGAAGTGGTTGACTCAGCAGAAAAAAACGAATGAAACTTATTAGATTAGCTTAATTGAATTGGTGAAAGCTATTCTCTATTTCCCTCATCTACTTCAACTCAGGAGAAGGGATGCGCCGCGCTCTTATATATTTTCTCTCTCTCTCTCTCTCTCTTCGGTCCAAGTCCAACTTTTACTCTTTTTTTCCTCTGTCCTCATTCCCAAACTTGTTTTTTGCTGTTAGTCTTAATATTAGGACGGAAGCTGGAGAAAAAATGGAAGTTTTTGCTACAGTGTGTATACTTATGTATATGGTTCTTGGACTTTATGGATTTTTCTCGCCAAGTGGAATTTTTTATGTTGAAACGTAAAAAGACTTAACCACAAGTTGCCTTTAAAAAGAAAGGATATAATAAATACTCTTTTATTTTTATGGAGGTGGATTACGACTTGTGTGCACTCGAAGGAATTTTTTTTTCTTAAAAATATATAATTCATTTCTTAAACGAGGAAACTTTATGAAATTTTGCATAATAATAATAATGATGATCTTGTTATTTTAAAAAATAAATTTATTTCTTTGCAGACTGGTGGGCGCTTCTGCCTCAATGTGCTGCCGACTTGTATGACTCCGAGGGACCACAGTTCACTTCCGAGCCGAGTCGGCTCAACTACTTCACAAGCGTGCAGGGCCTGCTCCTGCACTGCACTGCCCGAGGGTCACCATCCCCTCGCATCCAGTGGATCAATCAAAAAGATGGACAACCTGTGGAGCTTGTGCCCGGTGTTCGGGAGTTGTATCCCAACGGAACACTCTCCTTCCCTCCCTTCGCTGTCTCCTACTATCGACCAGATATTCATGATCAAATTTATGTTTGTATTGCTGTCAACTCCGTGGGGAAAATCAGGAGTCGTGATATTCATGTTAGAGCAGGTAACTATACATAACCTCATGTTTTTCTCTATACAATCAAAAAAAAATCTACATTCATCCAGGGCGCATATAGAGTCGAGTACGCACTCCACGTGTTTTCCATTTCAACGCAAATGCAATACTACTACAAAAAAAACTTTCTCCTGTGAGATAAAAAGTTATACTCTTTCATACCTACGGCGTGGCTAGACTCGGAGAAAGTTTTTTTTTCATGAAAAATATTTCATGAGTAAAGTGGAGTCATCTGGCTCTTGCCTATTCCGTCTGTGTCTATACCATACTTCTCCTCTGGATTCCCAGGAAGGATAGGCACATCGGAAGAGAGAGAGAAAACTTTTTCCTCTGTGTCCCTTTCTCCTCGTCGTGATCGCGAATGGGATGTGGGATGTGGGGTGAAATGGCTTATGCAAAGATCTGTTGAAGCGTGTAATATGCTAAGAAAACTATGGCTAATAATGTGAGCAGACCTTCTGCAACAACAATCTAGATAGCGTTCACTCTTATGTGCTTTCCCAGGTTATTTTTTTGGTAAGAAAAGCACACACACACACTCTGGTCTCCCATAAACCAGTCAACACATTTAATATTTGGTCCAAATAACTTGAGCAAACGAGGAGAATCCTGCTGGAGTTTTTTCTCGCTCCCCCAAATGAATGCATCCGGATTTCCATAAGTGAAAAGAGTATGAATTCCATAAGTGAATCTAGAAAGTATGCATATCTTCTTTCTCCAGAGCGAAAAAAGTACGAGTTACGGAGAAAAAGTTGAATAATAATATGCAAATTTGTAAGTAAACAAATTTAATTTTTGCTCAAGAGAGAAAATAAAAAACTAGGTCAGATGGTCGCATATAAGGTGTGGGATTGCTCCTTCTTTTACCATTATATTAGACTTTGGGATTTAATTAATAAATTAGTTTGGAGAAAAATTGTAATTATGGAATGCATTCCTTTTTCTCCTTGTGTCTGTTCGCAGTGATAAACCAGCAATTCGATGTGAGAGTGGAGAGCGCTTACACAAGCGAAGGAAATGATGCCTTGCTCAGATGCGTTGTTCCTGATCCTGTGAAGGACTTTGTGAGTGTGACATCGTGGATTAAGGATTCCACGTTGAACATATTCCCACCTCATTCCGGTGGAGGTGAGTGTGTATAGAGATACAAGGACAAATTTTACCCTGAGGAAAGATCGAAGAGCAGCCAGAGCCACACGCGTACAAGAGGGAGAAATGTAGAGAGAGAGAGAGAGAGAGAGAGGCTCTTTTGCTGATGGGATGTGTGATATGATTTGTATGTCTCCAGGTGGAAGATACTTTATGGCACCCTCAGGTGAACTTTTGATTGAGGACGTGAACCGGAATGATTCCGCATCCACGTTCCGATGTCGAACTGTCAACAGACTGACGGATGAAACGCAGCTGAGTGAAAACTCGGCTCGCCTCCAGCTCAAAGGTTTTCCAATTGAATCTCTCTCTTTTAGTTTAGTGCACACGTGATTTCACCCTTTTCCCATGAATTTCTAACTTGAAGGGAAATTTTCCCGTGCTTTTACATAAAAAAAATATATAAAACCACATCGCCTTTCATTATTTTCTCGTTTATCATCATTTCACGAGCTAATGGAGTGGACTTTTTTCATCTCTCCTCCACATACAAAATATACAATCACTTATAGTCTAGCGAGAACTGAGAAGATTGAAAATGAGCATAGCAAATGCAACTAAAAAATCCACATGTTTATTTTTCATGGAAGAGTTTGCTTTTGTTTGTTTAACTAGTGAGCATATGCTTAGAGTTTATAATGCAAAAAAGTAGTGAGAGAAAAGTTTCCCATTAGAAAGCACGTTTCCATTCCTGGACTGGAGGGCAGTAAACTTCCAGAGATTGTGGCTAATGACTTCTCTTCCTCTTTTTCCAAAATAGAGTTTGGATGAGATTTAAATGCATTTTCCTTTTTTCTTCTTCGCCGGATTAAAAAGTAGCTTTTTCCTTTTGCATATTTGCAGAGAAGGAAATCCTTGTGCGCTGTCAACAGTGAACCCATTTTAAAAAGCTCTGGAAAAGGATATACAATTTTTTGCATCTCTGATGTGATATACTTTTTGCATAAATAAAATTAAGGATTCCCTCCACGCACGGTTGACTTTCATTTGAACCCGTTATTTGGTCTGATGAATGCAAAAAAGCAGTTAATGCCCCACTATCATCATAATACCATCGCACATGAATATTTTCCACATTTGTCCTTCCTCAGCTAGGACGAGGATGAAGAAGACTGTTACGTTTTCATAGCTTTTTTTTCTTTCTGCTTATATACTTGCATACATACGTACTAAACTTACCTCAACACATTTAGTACCAAAAAAATATATGAGGAAAAAGTGGTTCGCTGCGTGGTGGAAGCTTTGCCAAGAAAACGAAGAATGCTCCTCCAACAACTTTTTCTTCTTTTCCCACTGCCAAAAGACGACTTGAGGGGGAGGGGACAAGAAAACAATTTGCATTAATTTACTCATCTCTTTCTCCCTTTTCCCTTACTGTCCCCAACACAGTTCTCCAGTTCTCTTTAGCTGAGCAGAGCAGACATAAAGTGTATTCGCATAGGTCTCCTTTATAACAAAGGCAAAAACTTTT